>CM072936.1:8104266-8159266 GCA_036971965.1 Nyctalus aviator | reverse complement strand
CTGCTGGCCGTCTCCCCTCTGCGCGGCCGGCCCTCTCCTCCGTTTCTGCTGCCACCTCCGCCTTTGTCTCTCCTGTCTCTGCTCCGCATCCCTGTCCCCCTGGTCCCCCCACTTTCTCCTCCTTCTCCGCCTCCGCCATCCCTGTCCCCTCTGGTCCCCCCCACTTTCTCCTCCTTCTCCGCCTCCGCCATCCCTATCCCCCTGGTCCCCCACTTTCTCCTCCTTCTCCGCCTCTCCATCCCTATCCCCCTGGTCCCCCACTTTCTCCTCCTTCTCCGCCTCTCCATCCCTGTCCCCTCTGGTCCCCCCAACTTTCTCCTCCTTCTCCGCCTCCGCCATCCCTGTCCCCCTGCTCCCCCCACTTTCTCCTCCTTCTCCGCCTCCGCCATCCCTGTCCCCTCTGGTCCCCCCAACTTTCTCCTCCTTCTCCGCCTCTGCCATCCCTATCCCCCTGGTCCCCCACTTTCTCCTCCTTCTCCGCCTCCGCCATCCCTGTCCCCCTGCTCCCCCACTTTCTCCTCCTTCTCCGCCTCTCAATCTCTGTCCCCCTGGTCCCCCAACTTTCTCTTCCTGTGTCTGCCTTTCTCCATCCCTGTCCCTTCTTGGTCCCCCCAACTTTCTCTTCCTGTGTCTGCCTTTTTCCATCTCTGTCCCCCCTGGTCCCCCCCCCCCAACTTTCTCTTCCTGTGTCTGCCTTTCTCCATCCCTGTCCCCCCTGGTCCCCACAACTTTCTCTTCCTGTGTCTGCCTTTCCCCATCCCTGTCCCTCCTGGTCCCCCCAACTTTCTCTTCCTGTGTCTGCCTTTCTCCATCTCTGTCCCCTGGTCCCCCCAACTTTCTCCTCCTTCTCCGCCTCTCCATCTCTGTCCCTCCATCCGCTTTCCTAGGCTGGCTCTCCTCTTGGTTCCTGTCACTCATTCTTCTGCCTCAGTTTCCCCATCCTTGTCTCCTCTTTGTCTTTCCCCCTGTGGTCTCTGTCTCTCCCTCCCTGCTTCTGTCCCCCCCCCCCCCCCCCCGTTTCTCTCTCTCTCTCTCTCTCTCTCTCTCTCTCTCTCTCTCTCTCTCTCTCCTTCATCCTGGCAGCAGGCCCCGCGCAAGGCAGACTTGGGAGAGGACTTCCCGCCTCGGCCCGGCCCGGGCTGCGGAGCCCGGCGGGCGGCGGCGGGATGAGCTCACTGCATTGGCTGGGGTTTCATCAGCTTCCTCCGCGGAGCTGCCCGCTCCGCGCTCAGCCCGCGCCGCCGCCGCCGCCGCCGCGGGGAGATCCGCCGGGCGCCTGCTGCCCCCCAGTGGCAGAAGGCGGAAGCGCAGGCGCCAAGGAAAAAAGCCCGCGTTTGCCGCTCAGGGCCAGCTCAGGAATGCTGGCAGCCTGAACCCATGTAATCTTCACCACATTCCCATGAGGTAGAAGCCACTTTAAGTCCTGCTTACAACGGGGAAACTGAGGCCAGAGATTTGAGGTCTGCCTCCTAAGGTCACATAGCAAGGGGATGGAGCTTCTGGCTTTCCAAGCGGAAAGATGGGGATGTTAATAAACAACAAGATGCCAGTGGTCGGTCATTCATTCATTCATTCATTCAAAGACTTACCAGGGCGTCCTCCGTGCCAGGCGCTGTTGTGGGGACTGGGGATACGGCAATGAACAAAACAGATGGAATCCCTGTCCTCATGGGGCTGATACTCTGGTCTGGGGGAGACAGACCATGAAAGATACAAGCAACAATACAAAGTGAGCCAAAAAACGATATAGTTCAGTGGATAGAGCAACGGCCCCTGCAGACTCAAAGGTCCCGTGTTCAATTCCGATCAAGGGCATGTACCTTGGTTGCGGGCACATCCCCAGTGGGGAGTGTACAGGAGGCAACTGATGGATGTTTCTCTCTCATCGATATTTCTGACTCTCTATCCCTCTCCCTTCCTCTCTGTAAAAAAAAAAAAATCAATAAAAATATATTTAAAAAATAATACAAAGCGAGTCTTGAAGGAGGAAGAGGAAGCAGGGAAGGGGGCTGGAGAGTGTTGAGGGTGGTCGTATTCACGAGGACGTCCAAGGAAGGTCCTTCCTGAGAAAGGGACGACTGAGTAAAGGTCCAAAGGAGACGAGGGAGCAAAGAGCGCCCCGGACAAAGGGGAGGGCAGGTGCAAAGGTCCTGAGGCCAGAGCAGGCCCGTCCAGGACAGTGAGGACCTGGTGAGCAGCGGGGAGAGCTGGGGCTAAGGGGAGGGAGAAGGTGTGGGAGAGGAGGTCCGAGAGGAGGTGAGATCACGGCGAGGACTTTAACTTTTACCCTGAGCGAAGCGGGAGCCACAGGAAGGTTCTCTGAGCAGAGAAAGGACGTGAACTAATTCAGTTCTAAAACGCGCCCCCTGGCGGCCAAAGTGGAAAACAGACTGTGAGCAGAGGGTAGGGAGCCCAATTAGGGAGGAGAGGCCGGATTGCAGGTGGAGTTGGTGGGATTACCCTGTTTTCCCGAAAATAAGACAGTGTCTTATATTAATTTTTGCTCCCAAAGATGCGCTAGGTCTTATTTTCAGGGGATGCCTTATTATTTTTCCATGAAGAGGAATACGGTACACATTTATTGTTAAATGAAAACAAAGGAAATTTATTACCTGTATACACAAACCAGACAAACTGTGAATCCTACAATATCAAGAATTTACTCATTTATTCAATGACAATCATGTCATCATCTTCTGGAACATCATCACAACAATCCAATTCCTGAATTTCCTGGTCAATTTCTTGTGACTCCATTTCCTTCAGAATCAGTGGACCAAATCTCTCATGTTTAGCAACAGCACTGTCTTTAAATGAGTACTTCTTGTCAAGGCAGTCTGCTCGCAGTGCATTTGCAATGCAACTGTCAGTGATTTTCTCCCATGAATTCTTCACTCAGGTCACAACTTCTTGCAGTTTAGGTTCCACAAAGTTTCCACGCTGATTTCTCTCCATTCTATTTTCACTGGTTGCTAGACGCCAGTCGGGGCGGCCCTAGTGACCAGTTTACGATAAATTAATTTTCATTCTGAGACAGAGCCTAGGGGGTCCTTATTTTCGGGGGGATGCCTTATATTTCACTCAGAAGGAAACGTGTAAGTGGGTCTTATTTTCGGAGGATGTCTTATTTCCGGGGAAACACGGTAGTTGAGGCCTTGGGTGTGTCTGCGGGCAGGGGCAAGAAGAGTTTGAGGAGCTCCCAGGTTTGACCTAAGCAGCTGGAAGGATGAAGAGCTAATAATAATAATAATAACGGTAGCTCTCACATGCTGTGCCCCTACTGTGTGTCTGACTTCGTTAATTTATTATTTCAGAGAAGAAGGGAGAGGGAGTTGGAAACATCAATCCTGCATGGAAACATTAATCCCCTATTGGGGATTAAGCCCAAAATCCTTACCGGGAACCGAACTGTAACCTATTGGTTCACAGGTCCACGCTCAATCATTGAGCTACACGGGTTGGGCAGGATTCTGGATTTTATTTAGGTTTATTATTTGTTTATTTATTTTTATTTGCTCAGTAGCTATGTATGGAGTCAATGGATGGCGGCAATAATAGCAAACACATGTAGTGTGTGTCTGGCCCTGTCCACAGCATTTTACCTGCCATCACTCAGTACTTCACTTGATGCCTATGCCGCCTCCTCCAGGCAGTACCCCCTGATTGCCTCCCTGTCTACCCCTCTCCCCCATAGGAGGTTATCTTGTCCTTACTCAGCCTGCGCAGTTTGCCTCAGAAGAGGTGCAGCCCTTTGCCTCCGATCAGCCCTTTGCCTCCCTTTCCATCTTTTTAAAAAAATAAATTTTATTGATTTAAAAAAATATATATTTTATTGATTTTGTACAGAGAGGAAGGGAGAGAGATAGAGAGTTAGAAACATCGATGAGAGAGAGTCATCGATCAGCTGCCTCTTGCACACCCCCTACTGGGGATGTGCCCGCAACCAAGGTACATGCCCTTGACCGGAATCGAACCCGGGACCGACCTTTCAGTCCCCAAGCCGACGCTCTATCCATTGAGCCAAACCGGTCTCGGCAAATTTTATTGATTTTTTACAGAGAGTAAGGGAGAGAGATAGAGAGCTAGAAACATTGATGAGAGAGAAACATCAACCAGCTGCCTCCTGCACACCCCCTACTAGGGATGTGCCAGCAACCAAGGTACTGGAATCGAACCTGGGACCTTCCAGTCCGCAGGCCAACGCTCTATCCACTGAGCCAAACCCGTTTTGGCGCCCTTTCCACCTTACAGCTGCTGGTGAGTGGAACCATCCTATTCCCTTTCTCTCCCCCCCACCCCGGGAAGCCCCCATGTTCACCCAGCTTGCCCCTGCGTTCCACCCTGGCCTTTGCTCAAATGCCACCTCCCCGGAGAAGCCTCCCCGGATTACTCTGTCCCCTCACCCTGCCTTATTCTCCTCCCCAGCGCTCCTATCACGTATTCATTTGTTTAGCTGTTCATCGTCTGCCTCCTCTCGGAGAAAGCAGCCCCCTCCGGCCCAGCTCTGCATTCGAAGCCCCATGTCAACACGTCTGAAAACTAGGACGAGGCCCGGTACAAAACGAAGCAGGTTTCATGGTTCAAGAACCATTTGTTGATTTGAATGCCAGCCTGTCCCACCGCTAAAGCGGCCGGGAGTGTGCCAGGCCGCCCTCTGGTGGTGAACGGAAAACGTGAACCGCGAGAATCGGCCTGCTTGGCGATCCAATTTCTACCAGGTCTTCATGTAGCCTGATAACTATAGACCAATTCTAGATTTAAAAAAAAAGATATATTTACGTGTATATGGTCATGGCCGGTGCTTCTAAGCGGTTAAAGCCCTGGCCCATGTACCGAAGGGTCCAGGGCACCTGTGGGAGGCACCCAGTTAGGTCTCTTTCTCACGTTGATGTTTCCTCTCGCTCTCCTCCCTCTCTCCCTTCCACTTCCTCTGGAAAGCATGGGGGGGGGGAAATATATCATGTGAGGATTAACAAAAACGAAAAAAGAAAATAAAAAAAATCTGTTTTGTTTTGTTTTTAATTTGAGAGAGAGAGGAAGAGAGAGAGAGAAACATGGATGAGAGAGAAACATCGACATCGATTGGCTGCTGCCTCCTGCACCCCCGCTGGGGATGGAGCCTGAGCCCCGGGCAGGAGCCCTGACTGGGAGCCCAGCCGTGACCTCCTGGTTCACAGGTCGATGCTCAACCTGTAAGCCACGCTGGCCGGGCCTCACCCCCTCTCACGGTGGAGTAGAGGCCCGCTGTGTGAAATTCATGCAGGATGCCGAAACCGGTTTGGCTCAGTGGATAGAGCGTCGGCTTGGGGGCTGAAAGGTCCCGGGTTCGATTCCGGTCAAGGGCATGTACCTTGGTTGCGGGCACATCCCCAGTAGGGGGTGTGCAAGAGGCAGCTGATCGATGACTCTCTCTCATCGATGTTTCTAACTCTCTATCTCTCTTCCTTCCTCTCTGTACAAAATCAATAAAATATTTTTTTTAAAAAATTCATGCAGGAGTTGGCCTTTGCAGCTGCAGCTGCCTGGATCCCTCCCTCTCGCAGCCCCAGCGTTAGCCAGGAAGGACGTGTGGCCTAATGAGCATAGTATGCTTTTATTATTATTATTATTATAGATGAGGGCCCGCCCTAATAGCCTCATGTTCACTTAGTTCCTTCTGTGGAAGGCTTGAGTCCAAAGAAGGCACATGCTGAGGAGCGGGGGTGTCAGACAGCCGGAGCATCGCACAGCACTGCTGCTCTGAGCTGCTCTGAGCCACAGGTGCTTCTGCATTCCCCTCGACTGTGCTAAGTAGCAGGGTAGATCCTTTCTCGAACCCTGCCCGCTAGACTAACTGTTGGGTCCCAGCCCCTCTGCCTAGGGCTGGACCCTCTTGGATGACAGAGACGCCGTGAGGAGTGGTGGGTATCTAACGATGAGTGTTAAACAAAAAAAAATTTTTTTTTTTATTGATCTCAGAGAGGAAGGGAGAGAAACATCCATGAGGAGAGAGAATCATTGATCAGCTGCCTCCTGCACGCCCTCTCCTGGGGACCGAGCCCGCAACTCCGGCACCTGCCCTTGGCTGGAATCGAACCCTGGACCCTTCAGTCCGAAGGCTGGCGCTCTATCCACTGAGCCACACCAGCCGGGGCTAACGATGAGTCTTCGTTGTAGGAGCCAGTGGCCACACGCCACCAGACAAAACGGCGCTTCACGGCGAAGTCCACGCAGGCAGCAGCACCCCGGCTGGCACACACGTGCCTTCCCCACCTGGTGGCCTTCGGCTCTGTACCCACAGCTATCACCCGAGCAGCCGCGTGCTGTCTCCAGACCGAGAGCTTTCCCGAGCAGTGGCAGCCGAGCTCTCCTTTCAAATATATATATACGCCAGCCTCTGGCTCAGCAGCTTCTCCCGTCCCCCATGCCCACACCTGGCTGGGCTCTCGCCTCACACGGTATCTGCCTCTGAGCTTCGCTCTCGGCAGCAGCTCTCGGCTCCGTCTGAGCTCTCCAGCCTCAGTCACGTACCTTTAATACTTCTTACACAAAGGAGGCTGGCAGCCAACAGCGACATCAATCCTTTGGCGTCAGCAAGGCGCGCGTGCGCAGAGTACCATGACTGTGGGCCTTGCACCTGCGTATGGTACCTCAGCCTTGGACATTTAAAAAAAAATATATATATATATTTATTGATTTCAGAGAGGAAGGGAAAGGGAGAGAGAGAGAGAAACATCCATGATGAGAGAGAATCCTTGATCGGCTGCCTCCTGCACGTCCCCTGCTGGGTATCGAGCCTGCAACCCGGGCATGTGCCCTTGACTGGAATTGAATCTCCAGGACCTCCCAGTCTGCAGGCCAATGCTCTAACCACTGAGCCAAACCGGCAACATGTGATGAAGATTGCCATGCTCAGAGTGGCCTTGGCTGTCCGGCGTACTATCAACAAGGTCTCCACGCTCTAATCAGCCTTGACTATCTGGGGACTCTGGCGTGGTTTCCACAGGGGGTTAGGACTTCAACATGTAATTTCTATTGACACACAAGCCAGCCCCTAAGAGAGGCTATTACCTTAAAGCTGCTGTGACACGCCTTTTGGTGAACCCGTGCGTGCGGTTGCGTTGGCCACAGCCCTCAGAGCGGACTGGCTGGCTCACAGAGTTCTCCAAGTGGCTGGAGCATTTGACGCCCCGCCCCCAAATGGATGAGCCTTCCGGCTGCTCCAAGTCCTCATCAGCTCTGGATGGTGTCAGTCTCTTGGAGGGGAGACATTCTGTGGTTGGTAAACAGAATATTGCTTGCCTGGTTTTAATACAGCCTGAATTGCCCATGGATGCAATGACTTAAAAAAAGAAAAAAGATTTTATTGGTTTCAAGGAGGAAGGGAGAGGGAGAGAGAGATAGAAACATCCATGATGAGAGATAGTCATGGGTCAGCTGCCTCCTGCATGCCCCACACTGGGGATCGAGCCTGCAACCTGGGCATGTGGTCTGACCAGGAATCGAACCCTGACTTCCTGGTTCATAGTTTGACGCTCAGCTACTGAGCCATGCGAGGTGGGCACTTTATATATATATACTAGAGGCCTGGTGCATTAAATTCGTGCATGGGGAGGTCCCCTCAGTCCAGCCTTGGGGGGATGTCCTCTCCAATGATGACCCTCTCCAATCCGGGACCCCTGGGGGGAGGCCCTACTACCAGTTTCAGCCTGATCCCAGGGATTAGGCCGAAGCCGGCAGTGGGACATCCCTCTCACAATCTGGGACTGCTAGCTCCTAACTGCTCTCCTGTCTGCCAGCCTGATAGCCCCTACCTGCCCCGCCTAGCCTGGTCACCCCCAACTGACCCCCTTGCTGGCCTGGCTGCCCCTCACTTCCCCCCTCTGCTGGCTTGGTCGCCCCAACTGCCACCCCTGCTGGCCTGGTTGCCCTTCACTGTCCCCCCTGCCAGCCTGGTTGCCCCCAATTGCCCCTCCTGCTGGCCTGGTTGCCCCCAATTGCCCCTCCTGCTGGCCTGGTTGCCCCCAATTGCCCCTCCTGCTGGCCTGGTTGCCCCCAATTGCCCCTCCTGCTGGCCTGGTTGCCCCCAATTGTCCCCCCTGCCAGCCTGGTTGCCCCCAATTGCCCCTCCTGCTGGCCTGGTCACCCCATGCAGCCTGCTGTTCAGTGGTTTCTGTGAGGACATTGTGACCAATTTGCGTATTACCCTTTTATTAGTAAATTTATATCTCTATCTCTATCTATCTATCTATCTATCTATCTATCTATCTATTAGAAAGAGGAAGGGAGAGAGAGAAAGGGAGAAACATCGGTGTGTTGTTCCACTTCTTTATGCACCCATTGGTTAATTCTTGTATGTGTCCTGACGGGTGATCGAACCTACAACCTTGGCATGTTGGGGTGACTCTAACGAACTGAGCTTCCTGGCTAGGGCCACGACTACTTCCTAGGAAATACTGTTTTATGTTTTGTTCAGAAATCAACCAGGGGTTATTCACCATTCTTATTTATTTATTTATTTATTTATTTATTTATTTTTATTCACCATTCTTGATAATCAGGTCCCTCTGCAACCCCACTTCCGGCATCAAAGTCACATCAAAGAGCATCTCTATCAAAGTGCTGTTCCAGCTGCTGCATTCTCTCTCTCTCTCTCTCTCTCTCTCTCTTCTCTCTCTCTCTCTCTCTCTCTCTCTCTTCTCTCTCTCTCCTCTCTCTCTTCTCTCTCTCTTCTCTCTCTCTCTCTCCCTCTTCTCTCTCTCTCTCTCTCTCTCTCTTCTCTCTCTCTCTCTCTCTCTCTCTCTCTCTCTCTCTCTCTCTCTGTCTCTGTCTCTTGCATACTTAGCCCTTTCTCAACATCTCAAACATAACAACAGGGATTGACACTATTCCATTGGCCATTTTCCTAATTCTCTTATACTTAAATACATTCGTTATAAGTAGGTGAAAGCATTAGACCATTTATGTCTTCCAGCGGAGTTGTACTAATGCATTTTTAGGTTTTGCTTTATTATAAATTACTTCACTTCTATTTTATGTTAGGTTATTATATTGATTTTTTAAAATGATGTATGCAACTATCTATGCACTTCATTTCAGGATGGAAAAGTTATGGAAAAAGCATTTGCCATATAGAGTGTTGGAGCCCTGGCCGGTTTGGCTCAGTGGATAGAGTGTCGGCTTGAGGACTCAAGAGTCCCAGGCTCGATTCCGGTCGGGGGCATGTACCTTGGTTGTGGCACATCCCCGGTGGGAGGTATGTGGGAGGCACCTGGTTGATGTTTCTCTCTCAGATGTTTCTCTCTCATCGATGTTTCTGACTCTCTATCCCTCTCCCTTCCTCTCTGTAAGAAATCAATAAAATATATATCTTTTTTAAAAATATATATTTTATTGATTTTGTACAGAGAGGAAGAGAGAGAGATAGAGAACTAGAAACATCGATGAGAGAGAGTCATCGACCATCTGTCTCTTGCACACCCCCTACTGGGGATATGCCCGCAACCAAGGTACATGCCCTTGACTGGAATCGAACCAGGGACCTTTCAGTCCCCAAGCCAACGCTCTATCCATTGAGCCAAACCGGTCTCGGCAATATATATCTTTTAAAAAATATTTTATTGATTTTTTACAGAGAGGAGGGGAGAGAGATAGAGAGCTAGAAACGTCGATGAGAGAGAAACATCAGCCAGCTGTCTCTTGCACACCCCCTACCAGGGATATGCCTACAACCAATGTACATGCCCTTGACCAGAATCGAACATGGAACCTTTCAGTCCGCAGACCGACGCTCTACCACTGAGCCAAACCGGTTTTGGCCAATAAAATATATATTTTAAAAAGTGTTTGGGAAACCTGGAGGTCTGATGGGCTGGGGAGATGGGGAAGGCTCTGTGAGAATCGGCTGCTTTGCTTGTTCAGTGTGTGTTGAGAACTACTGTGGGCGTGGCCCTGTCTGGCTAATGCTGGGGACGCAGCGGTGACAGAGACGGCCCCAGCCCTGCCCCTACGGGGCCGGCCGGGAGTCTGGGGAGAAACCGGCCCGTTCAGGAACAGTGAGGCCCCTGAATGGGCTGGGCCGGGCTGAAGGAATCTGAGGGGAGCACTAGCTGGCTTGGCTCAACAGATAGAGCGTCAGCCTGCGGTCCGAAGAGTCCCAGGTTCGATTCTAGTCAAGGGCACATGCCCGGGTTGTGGGCTGGATCTCCAGTAGGACTCATGCAGGAGGCAGCCAATCAATGATTCTCTCTCGTCATTGGTGTTTCTTTTTCTTTTTTAAAATATATTTTATTGATTTTTTTTAAAAAAAAATATTTTATTGATTTTGTACAGAGAGGAAGGGAGAAAGACAGAGAGCTAGAAACATCGATGAGAGAGAGTCATCGATCAGCTGCCTCTTGCACACCCCCTACTGGGGATGTGCCCGCAACCAAGGTACATGCCCTTGACCGGAATCAAACCCGGGACCTTTCAGCCCGGAGACCGACGCTCTATCCATTGAGCCAAACCGGTTTCGGCTGATTTTTTTTTTTTAGAGAGGAAGGGAGGGAGATAGAGAGCTAGAAACATTGATGAGAGAGAAACATCGATCAGTTGCCTCTTGCACACCCCCTACTGGGGATGTGCCCACAACCAGGGTACATGCCCTTGACCGGAATCGAACTTGGAACCTTTCAGTCACAGGTCGATGCTCTTTCCACTGCGTCAAACCGGTCTGGGCTCATCATTGGTGTTTCTACCTCTCTCATCTCCCTTCTTTTCTCTGAAATCAATAAAATATATATTTTTCATTTTTATTTATTTATTTTTTAATATATTTTATTGATTTTTTTATGGAGAAGAAGGGAGAGGGATAGAGAGTTAGAAACATCGATGAGAGAGAATCATCGATCAGCTGCCTCCTGCACACCCCCTACTGGGGATGTGCCCGCAACCAAGGTACATGCCCTTGACCGGAATCGAACCTGGGACCTTTCAGTCTGCAGGCCGACGCTCTATCCACTGAGCCACACCGGTTTCGGTGAAATATATATATATTTTTAAAAAGGAATTTGGGGGGAGAAGGACAGCCCAGAGGGCCACCTGCCCCTGTCTGGGGTCAGGGAGGGCTTCCTGGAAGAGGTGATATCTGAGCGGAGTCTGGAGGATGAGGAGGACTTAACACGACAAAAAGGCTCGGAAGGTGTTCCGAGCAGGAGGAACAGCCCGTGCCAAAGCCCAGACAAGAGGGACATGTGTTCAAGGAGCCGAACGCTTGTTATGTGGCCGGAGAAGGTTTCTCACCCGGCCCTGTCCGGCCTGGGCGCCGCTCTGTCTGCCGTGGCGTCCGCACAGGGAGGCAGACGAAGTATAAGCTCCGGCCCCTCGCTCCCTTGGAATCTCCCTTTTTGTTGTTGATCATCACCCAGAGACGTTTTCCCCATTGGGCTTTATTTTTTTACATTGATTTCAGAGAGGAAGGGAGAAGGAGCGATAGAACCATCGATGATGAGAGAGAATCTTCCATCTGCTGTCTTCTGCGTATCCCCCCCACTGGGATCAAGTCTCCCAATCTAGGACATGTGCCCTGATGGGGAATCGAATTGCGACCTTCTGGTTCATAATTGATGCCTAACCACTGAACAAAACCGGCCGGAATCCATTGATTTTGAGTGGGAGGGAGGGGGCGAGAAAAGGTGAGAGAGAGAGGGGAGACAATTGAATTTGTTGCTTTTAGCAGGGGCTGGGATTGAATCAGCACCCCAGGTTCATGCTCTTGACTGGGAATTGAACCCACAGCCCTTTGTTGCCTAGAGCAACACTCTAACCATTGAGCAGAACCATCTAGGGCTAACTAAGTCTTGCGTTCTCTTATTCGTTTTTCAAGAGGGCTTCCTACTTGTGTAAACTTCAGGCCCTATACAACCTCGGTCCACCTCTGTCCATTTTTGAGAGTAAATTCATCTTAGATCCAGTAATTTGTCTTTTCAGAAGTCATAAATGGTCTCCATTTATTGAGAACTTACAATATTTTGGGCCTTGTGCCAACCACTTTATATGTATTAATTCATTGATCCACTGAATTCGGCACAACAGGCCTGGGACGGAGGGTCACAAACCCTGTTTTACAGATGAAAACGCTGAAACCAGAGAATTTTCCTATATCTCCCCCCCCCCCCCCGCCCCAGTCACACAGTTAGTAAATGGCAGAGTCAGGGTTCAAACCCATGCCTTCTGGCTTCAGAGTCCAGTCTTTTCATATCATTATGAGTTATTATTATTATTATTATTTTTAATATGCTTTTGCCCTTGCCGGTTTGGCTCAGTGGATAGAGAGTCGGCCTATGGACTGAAGGTTCCAGGGTTTGATTCAGGTCAAGGGCACGTACCTTGGTTGCGGGCACATCCCCAGTAGGGGGTGTGCAGGAGACAGCTGATTGGTGTTTCTCTCTCATCAATGTTTCTAGCTCTCTATCCCTCTCCTTTCCTCTCAGAAAAAAAAACAAAAAACATCAATAAGATATATTTATTTATTTATTTTTAAAAATATATTTTTATTGTTTTTTTACAGAGAGGAAGAGAGAGGGATAGAGAGTTAGAAACATCCACGAGAGAGAATCATTGATCAGCTGCCTCCTGCACATCCCCCACTGGAGACGTGCCCGCAACCAAGGTACGTGCCCTTGACCGGAATCGAACCCGGGACCTTTCAGTCCGCAGGCCGACGCTCTATCCACTGAGCCAAACTGGTTTTGGCAATAAGATATATTTAAAAATGCTTTTACTGATTTCAGAGAGGAATGGAGAGAAACATCGGTGATGAGAGAGAATCATTGCTTGGCTGCCTCCTGCACGCCCCCTACTGGGGACCGAGCCCACAATCCGGGCCTGTGCCCCGACCGGGAATCAAACCCTGACCCCTGGGCTCATAGGTCCACGCTCAACCACGGAGCCATGCCGTGCTTTTTTTTTTTTTTTTTTTTTTAAATATATTTTATTGATTTTATACAGAGAGGAAGGGAGAGAGATAGAGAGTTAGAAACATTGATGAGAGAGTCATCGATCAGCTGCCTCTTGCACACCCCCTACTGGGGATATGCCTGCAACCAAGGTACATGCCTTTGACCGGAATCGAACCCGGGACCCTTCAGTCCCCAAGCCGATGCTCTATCCATTGAGCCAAACCAGTCCCGGCCATGCCGTGCTTTTTGAGCAAAGCTGCAGACCATGTGCCCACAAAGATGCAATATTGGGGCCATCTCCCCAAACTGGAAAGGGCTCAAAGGCCCAGACCAGGTGGGGCAAATTATGGCCCATCTGCAGGATGGACTAGTCCCCAGCAGTTTAAAAGGTTAACCACCCCTGTGAAGTTAAAGACATAGAATTTCAATGCAGTGTATCTGCTTTTTGTTTTATTAGGAAGGCAAGAAAATAGTAGTGATAAAGATTTAGTTATTCTGCCAAAACCGGTTTGGCTCAATGGGTAGAGCGTCGGCTTGGGGACTGAAGGGTCCCGGGTTCGATTCCGGTCAAGGGCATGTACCTTGGTTGCAGGCACGTCTCCAGTGGGGGATGTGCAGGAGGCAGCTGATCGATGACTCTCTCTCTCATCGATGTTTCTAACTCTCTATCTCTCTCCCTTCCTCTCTGTACAAAATCAATAAAATATATATTTTTTAAAAAAGATTTACTTATTCAACCAATATTTGTTGAGAGCCTGCCTATGTACAAGGCACGGTTGGAGGCACTGGGACAGAGCACGGTAAAACAGAGGAGGCAGCACAGAAGACAGACTGCTGACGAGGTGAGTGAGAGATACAGTAGTTCAGAGCATGAACAGTACATAGAGAAATACAGCTGGAAGAGGAAAAGGGATGGGAGGCATTGCAATGTTTATTTATTTATTTTTAAAAATATATTTTATTGATTTTGTACAGAGAGGAAGGGAGAGAGACAGAGAGTTAGAAACATCGATGAGAAAGAGCCATCGATCAGCTGCCTCTTGCACACCCTCTTCTGGGGATGTGCCCGCAACCAAGGTACACGCCCTTGACCAGAATCGAACCCGGGACCTTTCAGTCCGCAGACCGACGCTCTACCGCTGAGCCACACCGGCTTCGGCGGCATTGCAATGTTCAAATGGGCAGTTCCAAGGGACCATGAGGAGGTGACGTGTGAATAAAGAGTTGGAAAGCTGTCCACAGTAGCCACATAAAGGGAACTACCAGGGACTTGCAATGTTTTCAACCACAAAATACAATTACTGGCAACCTCAGGGACTCTGGTCTGCCCGCTTCTAACTGTCATCACCTCCTGTAAGGCCACTCCATAGCATTCACCATCGCTTTTTAAAAAATTTATTGCCGAAGCCGGTTTGGCTCAGTGGATAGAGCGACGGCCTGCGGACTGAAAAGTCCCGGTCAAGGGCAAGTACCTTGGTTGCGGGCACATTCCCAGTAGGGGGCATGCAAGAGGCAGCTGATCGATGACCCTCATCGATGTTTCTATCTCCCTTCCTCTCTGTAAAAAATCAATAAGATATATATTAAAAAAATTCTTTATTGATTATGGTATCACATAATTGTCCTCATCCCCCCATTCCCATCCCAAACTCTCCCCACATATGCCCCCACCCCCTTGTTGTCCGTGACCACTGGTTAGGCTTATATGCAAGCACACAAGTTCTTTGGTTGATCTCTCCCTCTTACCCCCACCCTCCCCTACTTTCCCTCTGAGGTTTGACAGTCTGATCGCTGCTTCTCTGCCTCTGGGTCTGTTTATGTTCATCAGTTTATGTTGTTCAATATTTCCCCTAGATGCGTGAGATCATGTGATCCAAGAAATACCCTTGTAAGAACCGAAACTGAGACAAGCCATCATGGTTATGCCGAGAGGCAAATGAATCAGTCTGTAGTGAGTTCCTTTCTGGGCCAACAGTTCTTTTGAGTCCCCATTTCAATGTCAAACAGTTCCTTATGTGTACATGTGATCCAAGAAATACCCTTGTAAGAACCGAAACTGAGACAAGCCATCATGGTTATGCCGAGAAGCAAATGAATCAGTCTGTAGTGAGTTTCTTTCTGGGCCAACAGTTCTTTTGAGTCCCCATTTCAATGTCAAACAGTTCCTTATGTGTACATGTCAGCCACGGTATTTCAGATCTGGTTGGTGGACAAATGGTGGTGCATTCTGGCTTCTAACAACTGGTTCCTGCCTAAGTTTTGGTGAATGCATTATCCCCCCCGGCTTCTGTAGCCTAATCCAGCTCAGTCTCTTCTGAGCGTCTTCCAGCTCACTCACCACAGGTCCTCTGCACAGGTGGTGGGTCTCCTGCCTGCAGGGCCACCCCCTCACCCTCAGGCCTCTCCTGCGCCCCTCTTACAAGACCGCTCCCACATTTGTTTATTATTTCAAATTTTCTCATGCCTTCCCTCACGAGTCATGGACCAGTGCCTACTTATTGGAACCAGGAAATAAGGGAGCATGGAAAGGCCAGAGAGAGGAGACGGCGTCTGCCTCCTTCGAAGAGGGTGATCCAGGCAGAGGGAAGTTGGACAAACTTGCACAACACCCTTGCGGATCATCAGCTCGACCCATTCCCGCGTCCACTCGTGGGGGTGGGGGGACGCGGCGCCTTTAAGGATCCCGGAAACGGGCCGTGGGACCGGAAGTGACCCTCTTTATTTCCCCTCTTCACGTGGTGCAGGCGGGAAGTGACGCGCGGGGCCCGGGGAGCTGCGGACGCCGAGGCCGACGGAGCGGGAGTCGCGGACGGACGCCGCGGGGTCTCCGGGACAGGTGACCGGGCGAGGGGGCCGGGAGCGCGCCCGGAGAGGGCGTGGCCTGGCGCCCCACGTGGAGGCAGGCGGCGCGGGCAGGGGAGCGAGCCGCCCGCGGGGGCGGGATCGGAGCACCCCGCGGGGGGCGGGGACTGGACGCCCACATGGGGAGCTAGCTAGTGGGGCGCTGGCGGGGCGGGACGTCGGCGAGTGGGCAGGGCCCCGGCGTGGACGGGCAGCAGGGGGGTGAGGCCGAAAAGTTATTATGCCCGCGCTGGGGGGGCGGGGCCAATGTGTAACCCGCGGAGCTCGGGGGCGGGGCCGGGGCGCTGGCTGGACAGGGCTGGGGGCGGGGCCAGAAAGTTTTGCCCGATCTGGGAGCCGGTCCTCGGCGGGGAAGTCAGGGGCGGGTCTAGAGGCTGACGTGCAGGCGAGGGCGGGACCAAAAAGTTGCCGGGGATGAAGGGGCGGGGCCCGGGTCCTGGCCGGGGGAATGCTGGGGTGGAGCCAGAAAGTTTTGCTGGAGTCCGAGTGGGGAAGGGGGGCAAGTTCAGAGCTTCGGCGGGGAAGCCGGAAGCCTCGTGGTGGGGGTACCGGGGGGCGGGGGGTTGCAAATATTGACTCGACCTGGAAGGGGCGGGGCCGAGGGGGCGTGACTAAGAAGGTCGGTTGGTTAAGCCGGAGGCGTGGCCAATGAGAGCTGGCGGGCTGGGGGCGGGGCCGGCGTAATAACGCGAGAAGGAATGGGCGGGTCCCAGCGGTTGCTTGGGGACCGGGGGGCGGGGCCAGAGGTCGGCGGTAGTGGGGGGGGGAAGTCGGAAGCCGGGCCAGATGAATGACACGGGGCGTGGGCGGGGCCAGAAAGTTTGCCCCGGCAGAGGGGCGGGGCCGCAGAGTTCCCGGCGGGGCGGATGCTGGCGCTCTTTCCCGTGAAGCCGCGGGCGGGTCGGGGAAATTCCGTGTCCGGACGGGGCGAGTGTTGCCTAGGAAGGTCGGGCTCGGCGCGGGAAGCCTCGCCAGTGGGTACCGGGCCTGTGTTCGGGACCTTTGCGGGGAGGCAGCTGCCTTATTTTCGCGATGGTGGTGGGAACGCGGCTGGGACCACCCAGAGGGAGGTATGGGTTTAGTATGTTCTCCGAGGGTCGGGGCAGCCTGAGGGAGTGGGGATCGAGCCTTTTTTTTTTAAAGAGTGTGGAGTTTCGGGATGTTTCTGAAACTTTCCTGGGATAGAAGTGAGGTTAGAATCCTCACCGGGATGTGAGCGGCATCACAATGGGCCCAGGGCGGGTGGGCCTGGAACTTCCACGGACAGGTCCGGGGAGGAGGTAGCTGAAGGTCTCCTGAGATGGAGGCGCCGTTAAAACTCTCCGCACAGCGTGTGGAGGCTGGACTGGGGAACTTCGTTTGGAGGGAAAGCGGTGTTAGCTGGTCTCTTAAGCTGTGGAGTGGGGCCAGAACTTTCCTGAGGTGGGTGTGACCCTGGTGTTGGGTCACAAATGGTGGGTCCAAATGGTCACAGGGGGCGGAGCTTAAAACTTTCCCGGGAAGGGGCGGGCTGGTATTTCAAGAAGAGCACTGGAGAGCGAGGACTAGAATGCAGGGGTGTGTGTACTACGATGGGAGAGAGGAAGCAGGTTGGGTGGGAGCATTGGCCTTAGTTCTTTCGTTTCTTCTGCTCTCAGGAACCCCCAGTGCTGTATCCACATTCTGCAGGGAAGGTTTGCTGGGACCCTGGCCCCACCCAGTCAGCAGAATGGTGAGATGGCAGGTTCTGAGTCTGAGCTTCGCAGCCGGGGGCTTGGGAGGAGGGGGTCCAGGTGCCAGACGCAGGACGTGGTTTTTCTTACCGTCTCCCAACTGCCTCCCTGTCTCAGGCAGCCACGCTGGATCTGAAATCCAAGGAGGAGAAGGATGCTGAATTGGACAAGAGGATTGAGGCTCTCCGACGGAAGAATGAGGCCCTCATCCGGCGCTACCAGGTGCCCTAGCCCTGCCCTGGGAGACCCCATCCCCTCTCCTCCCTGCAGTGAGTTTCCCTCACCTCTCCTTTTCTTAAAACCTTTTCATGGTTCCCCTTCACTCCCGGGACAAAAGCCGAAGGCCTTAGCCTGGCATTCCTTCCTCCATGCCATCATTCCATCGCTCAATCACAAATACTCACCGAGGCCTTGGCTGTCCCAGGCCCTGTGCCGAGTGGTGCTGGGGAAACAGCGTGGCTGACACAGCCCAGGGTCTGCCCTTCCGGGGGCGACAGCCCAGTGGGGGCTCAGAACTGTCTTCAGTCAGTGTGACCAGAGTAGGCAGGCTGGCATCTTTGAGGGTCTTTGGGAGCCCAGCCTGGAGGGTATCATGGAGGGCTTCCTGGAGGAGGGGGTTCTGAGACCTGAAGGGTGAGTAGACATTAGCCCGTTTGGAAAGTAGAGCAGAGCATGTTTCAAGCAGAGGAAACAGTTTGTGTAAAAACTTGGAACTTAAAATTAGAGGATCAGTGGGGAATATTGGCCTGGAGAGGTCAGCAGGGGCCAGACAGAGTTTGGACTTCTTCTTGACGGCACATGGGAGCCATGGAGGGCTTTTGAGAGGAGGGGGGCCAGGTCAGCATAGCTTTTTAGGAAGACCCCCTCCGGCTGCTGTGTGTGCTGGGAGAGGGTGGTAGGGGATGGGAGAAGGTGATGCCGGAGACAGAGGCCAAGGAGGAAGCTGAGGCAGGGACCTCGGGGAGAGAGGAGGTGCTTGGCTTGGGACAGGGACTGATGGACAGGGGTGTGAGGTGGAGGGGAGTGGGGAGAGTCCAGGACAAGGTCCAGGTCCCTGTCAAAGGTGACAGGAGGTGGTGGGGCTGTCCCAGAGATGGGCCTGGGAGGAGGATGGGGTTTCATTTATTCATTCTTCATCCATTCATTAAAACAAAAAGCATATTGGGTTTCCGTTGTGTGCCAGGCAGTGTTCTAGGCTCTGGGCTACATCAGCACAAAGCAGACAGACATCCTTGCTCTCGGGCAGATTCTGTTGCAGGGGGAGGCAGACAACAGGCAAAATAGACATAATGCCAGGGATGAGGAGGGGGCGAGAATGGCAGGGGAGCGGGTCTCTCTGAGCTGGGCAGGGAAGGCCTCCTTAGGAAGGGGAACATTGAGCGGAGCCCTGAAGGATCTCCGGGGGAAGTGTTTCCGGCCGAGGAAATGGCAGGTGCAAAGGCCCTGAGACAGGTGGAGCCGCTATGTTCTCGGAGCAGTGAGGAGCCAGAGTGGGTGAGGGTGAGACATGAGGGGAGTGGTGAGCAGGTCAGACCTTAGGCTGTGAGGGAGCCTGCCAGCATACAGAGTCCGTCAGAGACAGACGGACAGACAGAGCCAGTAGGAGATGAAAGAGATGGGCGGGAATACAGGTAGACAAGCACACGCTCAACGGCAAAAAATAAGGAAAACAGGAAGAGACGGAGGGTACACACGCACTGGACAGGAGGGGGGAGGGCAAGAGCAGCGTGGAGCTCTTTCTGCCCCTGGAAACAGTCTCCCCGGAGACCCCTCCGTCCCGCACCGCCTCAGGCTCCACTCAGATGTGCCCTCACGCAGCGACGGGCAGCACCGGAGGGCTCGGAGCAGTGGCTGCGGTTTGGAGGAAGGTGCTGAGGTCACCAGCGTTCTCGCCTGGAGCTCAGGAGAGAGGCTGGGCTGCGGCCAGACTCGGGAGGGACGCAGGGGGCTTTGGGAGTTCAGCCATGCACTCCCCCCGCACTCACCTCTGCTGTTGGCTCCTAGGAGATCGAGGAGGATCGGAAAAAAGCGGAGCTGGAGGGCGTAGCCGTGACAGCTCCCCGGAAGGGCCGCTCGCTGGAGAAGGAGAATGTGGCCGTGGACGTGGTGAGCCCACACTGCGGTGGGGACAGCAGAGAGCAGGGAGGGGGGCTGAGACCCGAGATCACGTTAACGGCCCTCGGCAGCCGCCCTGGGCCGCCTCGTCTCCGTGTTCTGGCGACTGGAATTTTCCTTTCTCCCCGTCACAGGAGAAGAACCAGGGTCCTTTCCGGAGGGCTCCTGGGACGCCTCGGCCCCCGGGGACCAGCAGGGGAGGAGGCCGGACGCCCCCCCAGCAGGGAGGCCGGGCAGGCATGGGCCGGGCCTCCCGCTCCTGGGAAGACAGTCCTGGGGAGCAGCCTCGGGGAGCAGCTGGCAGCCGCGGCCGGAGGGGCCGGGGCAGAGGGTCCCCTCATCTCTCTGGAGCTGGAGATAGCTCCGCTGCCGACCGCAAGTCCAAGGTAGGAGCTGGGAAGGGCTCTCCTGCCTTAGATGGACCGTTTGCCTGTTTGTCCATCTTTCTCTGCGTCTTTCTCTCTTTCAGCTCCTCCATCTGGCTCTTTCTCTCTCCCCCTCTTGACCAGTGCCTGTGTGTATTCGCCCTGTCTCTGTTCTCCTCCTCCTCCTTTTTTTTTTTCTTCTGTCAGTTGTGTGCTCACCCATCTGCCTTCCTTCGCCTGTCTCTTTCTTCTCTTATTGGCTGTTTGTCTGTCTCTGATAAACTCTGTGAGTCTGGCAGGCTCTGTCCAGTACGTGTGCTTCCGCTCTTTCTCCTCTAGATTTGTTTGTGGGGAACGGTGACATTCTTACTGTAAGTCCGGCCACTGCCCTGACACTCAGGTTAGCGGGCTGGGAGGCTGTCTAGCATAGTGGCTCAGAGTCCGCCATGGACTTGGGGTCATCTTAGTTCTATTTGTTCCCTGTCCTGGGGCAGCTCAGTTCTCCTCTAGAAGCTTCTGGGTTCTTGCTCTTAACTGGAAAGAACATCTGGTTTAAAGGTTATAAACATTCGTCTCATCAGGCACAGAAACCCCAAGTAAGTGCTCAATGAACATGACCTATGGGTGTTTATTATTTGTATGAGAGGCCCGGTGCACGAAATTTGTGCACGGGTAGGGTCCCTTGGCCTGGCCAGCCATCAGGGCTGATCGGGGCCTTCTGGCTGCCAGCTGGGGCCTCCCTTCCCTGGCTGCCAGCCTGGGCCTTCCTTCGTTCCCACTACCCCCACATCGTCAGCACATGTCATACGGAGCTATTGAAATCCCAGTCTCTTGGTCGAACTCTCATGGGGATACTTTGCATATTAGTCTTTTATATATATATATATAAACCCCACTTAAGTCAGGTGGAAGTTTATTTCTCTCTTATATGCTGAGCCCTGGGAATAAAAATGTCAACTCTAGCAGCTTGGCTGTGTGCTTACATAAAATTTTGTTACCATGGAGGAAGGAGAGAATGGATTGTGGGGGAGTGGGGGGGTCACCAAGCCATCTGCCAGGTTGTTGTCATTATTTCTATGGCGACCATGGTGTCTCAAGGGTCCCCAACCCCTCCCCCAGGTTCAGTGTTTTGCTAGAAAGATTCCTGACTGAAATACATTACAGTGAAAGAATTCAAAGCAAGCCGGGACCAGTTTGGCTCAGTGGATAGAGCGTCGGCCTGCGGATTGAAAGGTCCCGGGTTCGATTCCGGTCAAGGGCATGTACCTTGGTTGCGGGCACATCCCCGGTGGGGGGTGTGCAGGAAGCAGCTGGTTGATGTTTCTCTCTCACTGACGTTTCTAACTCTCTGTCCCTCTCAATTCCTCTCTGTGTAAAATCAATAAATATATTTAAAAAAGAAAAAAGAAAAAAAAAGAAAGAATTCAAAGCAAAATCAGCAGACGGGAAAGGCATGTGGGCTGAAATCCGGCGGAGACCAGCTTGCCCAGTGGTCTTTGCACTCAATCCCTCAAGCATTGCCCTGGCCGGTGTGGGTCAGGGTGAGCATCATCCCAAGCACTGAAAGGTTGCTGGTTTGATTCCAGTCAAGTCACAGGCCTGAGTTTCACGCTTAGTCCCTAGGAGGCGATGTGCAGGAGACAGCCGATCAGTGTTCCTCTCACATCACTGTTCCTCTCCCTCACCCTCTCTCTCAAATTAGTAAAAAAATATTTTTAAAAAGTATTCAAGCATTGAGGATCACCTACCAGGTTTTTTATTTTATATATATAAATTGATTTTAGAGAGGAAGGGAGAGAGAGAAGTAGAAATATCAATGATGAGAGAAAATCGTTGATTGGCTGTGGCTGCCTCTTGCATGTCCCCTACGGGGGTGGGGGGATATGCCCTTGGCCGGAATCGAATCTGGGACCCTTTAGTCCGCAGGCTGACACTATCCACTGAGCCAAACTGGCTCGGGCTGGGTTTCTACTGGGGCTAGCCATGTAGGTCTCTGCTTGGTATGTATCCAGATTCCTGATCCCAGTATGGCATTCAGCATTTACCATATTGATGGTACAAACCGAGGCACAGCGAGTCCTCCTTATTGGTGGGTGCTGACGGGAACACACCGGAGCTAAATTCCCGCCAAGGGCTGGCCTTAGAGCAGACGGTCCGGAGGAGACACGTGGCTGTCGTGGTAACTCTTCAGCACAGGAGCTGAGTGGTTCTTGCTGACCCCGGTGTCTCTGTCCCCCCCCTCCCCAGGAGTGGGAGGAGCGGCGCAAGCAGAACATCGAGAAGATGAACGAAGAGATGGAGAAGATTGCGGAGTACGAGCGGAACCAGCGGGTCAGTGCCAGGGGTCCCCAGTGCGAGGTGCGGCTGCCAGGCCTGGGCGAGCCCGCCAACCCGATCCCTGTGCCCGCAGGAGGGCGTGCTGGAGCCCAACCCCGTGCGGAACTTCCTGGACGACCCCCGGCGGCGCGGCGGGCCCCCGGAGGAGCCGGAGCGGGACCGCCGGGAGGGCAGCCGCAGGCACGGGCGCAACTGGGGCGGCGCGGACTTCGAGCGCGTGCGCTGCGGCCTGGAGCAGGAGCGGCAGGTGGGCCTGGCCTCGGGAATCCCACCCGGCAGACAGCGGCAGGCACAGCCGGGAGCCAGACGCGGGAGGCGGAGCAGGGAGAGGCGGCTGGCTCTGGCCCCAAGTGACCTGCGGGGTCTGTGTCGGGACCACGCTGCTTCCTTTCCCCTTCCTAATGTCAGTGGTGTCTGCTGCCCAGTGGGTGCCAGGCCTGTCCTAGGTGCTGCAGCCGAGGGCTAGCAAGACAAAGCATTGTTTATCTGGTGGGAGCGCAATGAATGGATATGTAGGTGTCTTCTCGCAAAACTGTATGCACAGTTTTTTTTTTTTTTATATAATATATTTTATTGATTTTCTACAGAGAGGAGGGGAGAGGGATAGAGAGCTAGAAACACTGATGAGAGAAAACCATCAACCAGCTGCCTCCTGCACCTCCCCCACTGGGGATGTGCCCGCAACCAGTGTCATGCCCTTGACTGGAATCGAACCTGGGACCCTTGAGTCCACAGACCAATGCTCTATCCACTGAGCCAAACCTGTCTCGGCCGTATGCACATTTTGAACGATTATAAAGTTAGTGTTTGTTAACATACAGTTCATTTTCAAAATTTAAAAGAATCTACAGAAACGAATACTTTTTTATCAATGCCTGTTTTCAAACTGGTGACCATTCTGGTCCAGGCACTGCTGAGAACTCCAAGCAGCAGAATCGCATATGTAAAGAATAATTTTGTTCGGTACTTATGGGCCCTCAGCTCGTCAACTGTTGCTGCTGGTGTTGTAAACTTTATTTTTTATGCATCCTCATAAAAAAGTCTAGTGGATGCATTGTCTTTGTTCAAAGCTTAGTCTGGCTTCACCCATTATTTCAAATGGGTGAAAAGGAGTGAAAATTCAGTGAGTTATCAGCTGCTAAGGTGTGTACACACACTTGGAATAATTATAGAGGCAGCGTTTGTACTGCAACTGCATTTTCAAACTTCCAGTAGCCTTTTAGGATGAAGTTCCTTTGCTTAAAGCTTAGTCTGGCTGCAAAGAAAAAACCCTCCATTGAGCTATCAGCTGTGAAAGTGCGCATACGTGTTTTTGGCACACCCTGTGGCATGAGATGCAGGTAATTCACATGTCATGAAGAAGAATCCTGCAGGGTGAGGGACAGATCCGGGGTGGCCTCTCTGAGGAGGTGTCTGGAGCAGACCTGGTCCTAACCTCTGCCCTGTCGCCTCCTGTGTGACCTTGAGCAGGGGACTCTGTCTCTGAGCTTGGAGGACCTGGATGGAGGGGTGGGTGGCAGCACAGGCCCTGACTGCTGTCTGCTGTGGGCAGGGCCGCCGGGCTGGCCTGGGCGGTGCCAGTGACATGACGCTCTCCATGACGGGCCGGGAGCGCTCAGAGTACCTGCGCTGGAAGCAGGAGCGGGAGAAGATCGACCAGGAGCGGCTGCAGAGACACCGCAAGCCCACCGGCCAGTGGCGGCGGGAGTGGGACGCCGAGAAGACGGATGGGATGTGAGTCTCGCCCCTGCCCGCCCCGTTCGGCTCGCTGACCTGGGCCCTGACTGGTGCGCTCAGTGGTTGGGCGTTGGCACTCCTTTGGCTGGCTCTGGTTTCTCACGCTGTATCAGTGATTGCAGTGGCAGGGCCGTGTGACCACCAGCTCTCAGGGGCACGGAAAAGCACCCCTTCCTCCTGTGTTCAGGGTCAGCTGTGGGTTCGACAGGGTGTGGCTTCTTTTTTCAAAGAAATATATATTTTATTGACTTTTTACAGAGAGGAAGAGAGAGGAATAGATAGTCAGAAACATCGATGAGAGAGCGACATCGATCAGCTGCCTCCTGCACACCCCCCACTGGGGATGTGCCCGCAACCAAGGTACATGCCCTTGACCGGAATTGAACCTGGGACCTTTCAGTCCGCAGGCTGACGCTCTATTTACTGAGCCAAACCAGTTTTGGCAGGGCGTGGCTTCTTGAAGCAGGTTGAACTCAGTTCCCTGCTCCATGTGTGTTCACTCTGGGTGTCAGGCTGAGGGGAGCAGAACATGACTGGCAGATGTGCAAGAGGGAGAGTGGATAAACCTCCCCATTTTATTAGCCTGCAGACCCGGCGTCTCGGGGCGGGAACTGCTGTGACTCCGTGGCTGAAGGTGTGGATGTAAATTCTCAGGGAGGGCAGGAAGAATGGCTGGCAGTGATTAGACCTTTGCATCCTCCCTTCATCCCTCTAATTTGTATCCCCCAACCCAGCGGTCAGCAAGCTCATTAGTCAACAGAGCCAAATAGCCACAGGACAACGATTGAGATTCCTTTTAGAGCTGAAAACCGACTTCTTTGCCTGGGCCACGGAGTTTCAGTCGCACTGTACGTGCGCACCCACACGTGGTGTTTTGTGGAAGAGCCACGCTCAAGGGGCCAAAGAGCCGCATGTGGCTCTCGAGCCGCAGTTTGCCGACCACTGCTCCAACCCAAACCCCTTATCCCAGTGGCATCATTATCCTCTGGTGTGACTCTGTCCCCTTCCGGGACCAGGAAGAACCCAGCTAGCCAGGCTTAGAGGCAGGCATCTTCGTATCGTAAGCAGGAGGCCCAGCCTCCGTGTCAGAGCTGCTGAGGCTCTGAGAGTTGACAAGTCTTAGAGTCAGCAGTGGGTTTACCTCGTCCTGGGTCCTTAGCTGCATTGGGAGATTTCACACCTAGGAGTTTTTGTTGTTGTTTTCAATACTCACTTGAGTGTATGTGTTTTTAATTGATTTTAGAGAGAGAGGAAGGAGGAAAGAGAGAAACATGGATCGGTTGCCATGATTGAGGATCAAACCGCACCTTTTAAAAAATATATCGTTAGCCCTAGCCGGTTTGGCTCAGTGGATAGAATATCAGCCTGTGGACTGAAGGGTCCCAGGTTCGATTCCAATCAAGAGCACATGCCCGGGTTGCGGGCTCCATCCCCAGTAGGGGGTGTGCAGCAGGCAGCTGATCAGTGATGCTTCTCATCATTGATGTTTCTATCTCCCTCTCCCTGTCCCTCTCTGAAATCAATAAAGAAAATTTGAAAAACAAAACAACAAGAAACAGTCAACCAATGAGCCTGGCTGATGTGGTTCACTTGGTTGCGAGTTGTACTGAGCCTGGTTTGCTCTCACATCAGTGTTTCTAAAAGTCAGTTTAAAAAAAAAGAAGCTGAAACCGGTTTGGCTCAGTGGTAGAGCGTCAGTCTGCGGACTGAAAAGTCCCGGGTTCGATTCCGGTCAAGGGCATGTACCTTGGTTGCGGGCACATCCCCAGTAGGGGGTGTGCAGGAGGCAGCTGGCCGATGTTTCTCTCTCATCGACGTTTCTAGCTCTCTATCTCTCTCCCTTCCTGTCTGTAAAATATCAATAAAATATATTTAAAAAAATAAAAAATAAAAATTAAGAAAAAGAAAAAAGGACCAACCCACGAATAGGTAGAACGGCAGATCAATATTTCTCTAAAAAACAAGAACAAAAACAAAAGCCACACACAAGACTGGGGAGGAGTGTCGGGAGCAGCAGGCGGAGGCCTGAGGCGGGAGCTCCAGGTGGTGGGAGAGCCTGTGTCGCTGGGCAGGCGACAGACAGTAACCGGAAGTGAGACCAGCAGGAAGCTAGGGATCATACTTCCCAAGGTTGGTTCTAGGGGGTCAAATACTGAATGTTTTCTTTGTGTGTCGTATGATGCCAAATTTGCCTCTTGTCCATCACCTGATCCTGCCCCCTCTTAATCAGTAACCTCTCTGGTTGACCATGTCTCCTGCTGTGACCTTGATTTCTGCCTCTGGCCCCCAGCTCCCTCTTGGTTTTTGTTCTGTGAATCCTCACCTGGAGGACATTTTCTCCATGATATTTAGAGAGGGAGGGAGGGAGGGAGGGAGCCGGCGCAGAGAGAGACACACACACACACACACACACACACCCATTGGTTGCCTCCCGACCAGCGCCTGGGATTGAACCTGCAACCCAGGTACTTGCCCTTGACCAGGGATTGAACCCAGGATCCTTTGGTGTCAGGCCCATCCCCCTCTTTTCTCTTCCCACGCCTCTCGCTTCCACTGTCCCCCAGTTCCTGCTCACCCTCTTCTCTCTCCCCAGGTTCAAGGACGGCCCCGCCGCTGCGCTGGAGCCATCTCACCGATATGGTGAGGGGGGGGGTGTTCTGGGCGGGGTGAGGCAGCTGGCTGGGCCAGGTGTGGGGGTGGGGGGCTTGTGCTGTGCCCCCCGCCCCAACAACTCCTGGGTTCTGTTGCAGATGAGCAGGCCTGGGCCCGGCCCCCCAAACCCCCCACTTTCAGGGAGTTCCTGTCCCAGCACAAAGCTGAGGTCAGCCGCAGGAAGAGGAAGAGCAGCCGCCCCCAGGCCAAGGCCGCCGCCCGCGCCTACAGGTGGGCACCCCTTCCCGGGCGCGTGCACCCCTTCCCGGGCGCGTGCACCCCTTCCCGGGCGCGTGCACCCCTTCCCGGCGCGTGCACCCCTTCCCGGGCGCGTGCCCGCTCCCCGCGGGCCGGGCCCGCACCCTGTTCTCCGGCTCGTTTACTTACGGTCGGTGTGTCCAGGGCCCTTGTCTCTCTGGGCAGGCCCTTCGTTTGGAGGGGTTGGGGCCTGTCTCTACTTGTCACTCCTCTGTCCCCTCCTCCTCTTCCGCCTGTCTCCGCTTCGGCCACCTGGGCCTCCCTCCGTTGTCTGTCTGTCCCTGACACCTGGAGACACACCCGCCATTCCTCCTGAGTGCTCTGACACAACCAGCCTCTCTCTCCCCCTCGTTGAATTTTGACCCTCTGGGGGGGAGCGGGAGCGGGAGCCCCTTCCTGTGCCCCGCAGGCCTCACGACCCTCCCCTCTGCCCTTCCAGTGACCACGATGACCGCTGGGAGACGAAGGAGGCGGAGCCCCCGGCCCCCGAGGCCTCCCCGCCCGCTCCCCGCGAGGAGACGCCCGCACAGGTGAGGCGGACTGTGGCTTCTGGGCGGGGGAGTGGGGTGCTCAGACCCCCACCCTCTCTCTGACTTGCCTTGTGTTCCCCACAGCTGCCCGAGACCCCAGCCCCTGCTCACCGGCCTCCTGAGGACCAGGGGGAGGAGGACCAGGGGGAGGAAGACGAAGAGGAGGAGGACGAAGGGGAGGATGAGGAATGGGAAGATGTGAGTGAGGGCGAGGAGGAGATTGAAGAGGAAGAAGAGGCTGATGACGAAGAGGAGGAGGAGGAGGAGGAGGAAGAGGAAGAAGAGGAGGAGGGACCAGCCCAAGACCACCGACCCCAAGAACCTGAGCCCACGGGGAGCGCCGGCAGTGAGCAGGCCAACGAAGAGCCCTCCAGCCCTGGGCAGCCCCCGCCACGCCCCCCGTCCCCCGCCACTCCGTCCAGCCCCTTCTCCCCCGCTGGCGGCCACCAGCCTGTGTCTGACTGGGGTGAAGAGATGGAGCTGAACTCTCCCCGGACCAGCCACCCGGCTGATGCCCTCTCTCCGGGTGAGGCCTGGCCTTTTGGAAATGCATGAAGCTGGCTGCTTGTGTGTGTGTTCAAAGGGTGCATGGGCGGGGGTGAGGGGACCCTCAGGGGCTGGGCCCCGGGATCCCTTGTGCCCACAGCCCTGGGCCTGGGAGGACAGTCCGTGCCCATGTGTGTGCTGTCCTTGCCGATCTCTGGAATGCCTGCCCGGGGACTGCCCCCGCTCTGGGTCCTGCCAGAGGGCCCTCTAATAAAGCGCTCACGTTCGGTGACATTCCCACTCGGTGACATTCCCAAGCTGTGACCTCGAACCCCCTTTCCCTCGGGCCCCTCTGTCTTGGGGGGCTACGCGGACAGGGAGGGGCTTGACCGGGCCTCCTGCTCCTCCAGGAGGTGACCAGCCAGCCCCTGCCTCCTTGGGGAGCGGGCCCAGCCTCCGAGGAACCCGGAAAGCTGAAGAGGAGGGGTCCGAGGCCACTCCAGGTGGGGGAGCCAGGGCCCCGGAGGTGGCTGCTTCCTTCCCCATCCTCTGGGGCGAGGGGAGGGGGCTTGGGGTGTGATGGAGCGGAGCTGGGCTCCATCACCAGTGTGTGGGGTAACAGCTGGACCTGGGGTGAAGTGAAAAGGTGAGGGGGCGGAGCTAAGGGAAGGATTCCTGGGGCCCATTTACTAGGAACCCAGTGGAGGGGCCTGGGGGTGAGCAGGCAGAGCCAGGATGGGGTTAGGGTTCAGAGGTGGGCCTGGGGGTTGGAAATAGAGGGGTGGGGCTAAGGGCAGGATTAGGAATTTTAATAGATTAAAAAAAGAGTGGGGAGGGCAATCTAATGGATTTAGATGTGAGCCGGATTAGATATTTGAGGTATTAGATATTAACTGAGTGGGGTATGCGCACCCTATTAGAATGTTGGGTCTGAGACTGACCCCGCAGGAGTGGGGTTAGGGTTTGGGGGCAGAGCCGGCAAAGGTCTGGTTAGAACCCAGGAGGCGGCTAGGGCAAGGACAAGGGCGAGCAGGCGCAGTAGGGCAGTCGCCTTAGAGGTAGGTTTAAGCCCATGAGGCGGGTGGGCTGGGGTCTGAGGACAGAGTTTAGGGTGGTGGGTGAGGCCAGGCGTCCTAGCGCCTTGTTGGCCAAGTGACTGTGATGTCGTTACTGCATTCCAGTTGGTTGATTGTAAAGAGGGTCCTGCTGCAAGGATTAGTGCGAGGCCCCTACACCCCTATGAACGGGGGCGTCTGTCGCCAAGCTCAACGGAGGTGAGGGGCAGGGCCAGGCGGGCTGTCTTGGGGACTTCCCTCCGCTGACCGCCCCTTTTCTCCCCAGAGGTGGGCCCCGAGGGCCAGGAGACTGCGGAGATCACCGACTTCCAGAGGGTGCGTTTCTGCAAGGTGGTGGCGGCCGCCCCGCCGCCGGGGGCCGCCCGCTGACCGCCGGCCGCCCGCCCGCCCGCCCGCCGACTCCGCACTAACTTCCCGCAGCCGCGCTCCTGCCTTTGGCTTCTGCCGCTCTCCGGCCAGCAGAGGGTTAACGCCAGGGGGGAGGAGCCCGAGGCCGCGGCCGGCCGGCGTGGGGCCAGGGCTTTAGTCCAGTTTCACAAATGGGGGGACGCCGGGCCCGGATGGATGGCCGGGAGTCTCCCAGTGACCCACCTGCGCGGGTCCCGGCGGGTAGGTGCTAGTCCCCGGGCCGAGTGTCCCGCCGCCAGGAGATTGCTTCCAAGGCATGGCCGCTGGCGGCGACTCTGCAAGGACTTGAACCACTCGGCCACCGGTTGTGTATTAAACGCAGCGCTTTCGCTAACCTTTGCACCGTGTTCCTGGCGGGGGCGGCCTGGCTGCGGTGCTTGGCACGAGGCTTCTCTGCGGCGGAAGAGGCGGGAGGAAGGGTCTCTCTCTCTCTCTCCACCCCCTGACACCTATCCCCTTCCCCCCTCCCGCAGGCCTCCCCGAACTCCTGAAGACGCTGCTGGGTGGGCACTGGAGCTTCCTGCCTCGGTGGGGTGGGCGGCAGGAGGGGTGGTCTGGCCGTCCCGGTTGCGCCGCCTCCTGGAGCCTGGCTTAGGGAGGGAGAAATGCAGGTGGAGGGGAGGAGCCGGGACGGGCGTGATCGGGGCGTGGGGTTGAGCTGCAACTTGGGACAGAGTATGGAGGAGACGGGGCTTTGTGGGGCCTGATTAGGGTTCTGGGAGGGCCAGAATCCTGATGGGGCGGAGCGAGAGCGGGAACGCATCAGGATATGAGGGGCCTCCAGAGCCGGCTTAGATGGGAGTTCCTAACGCTGGTGCGGGGCGCAGCCGCCTAGAATTCGGTGCTGGAACGAGTGGAGTGCGGGGAAGGAAAGCATCTAGAGGGAGGGGAAGCCAGGGCAGAAGAGGACAGGATCGGGTGCTGGAGTATAGTCTTATTCAGAGGAAATGAAGCTGGAACGGGGGCTTGCGAGGCCTGAGCCTGGCAAGGGGGCGGGGCTCGGAGGCGAGGCTAGCCGCCAGGAAGAAGCCCGAATCCCTTAAAGGGGAGAGGGTTAAGGCGCGGGGAGGAGCTAAGCGCTGGGCGGCCTCGCATTTAGGAGGCGTGGGAGCCCCGGCTGATGCGGCTCCGGCGCGCGGCCTCCCGCGCACCATCGCCCGCGAGCGCACCTGCCCGGGCTGGGCTCTCTCCCCCGGCAGAGGGCGTGCAGGAGGCGGCCAATCGTATTTCATTCTCACAGCTGTTTCTCCCTCTCCTCCTCTAAAAGTCAATAAAGGTAAAGTAGGGGAGTTTCTCTAAGAAATAAGAGCCGTGGGTATGACCCCGAAGCGTGGGCTAGACCTGTATTTGGGAAAGAAACGGGTATTACCGTTCTGGGGCGGGGCCAGAGGCCAGGGGGCGGGGCTAGGGCGCCGCGGTTGTCTTAGCCTTGTAATGGTTGGCCGGAGGCCGAGGGGGGCGGGGCTAGGAAGCGGAGGCGGCCCTTTTGCGGGGGGGCGTGGCCATGCTGGCGGGGCGCGGAGGGGGCCGCCGGAGGGGCGGGGCCTAGGGGCGGGGGCTGGGGGGGGGGGGGGGCCTGTGCGGGCGCTGCGGGCCGAGCGGGCTGCGGCGATGCGGGGGACCAGCTGCGTGGGCGGCGGCGGCGAGAGCCCGGGCGGCGCGGGGCTGAGCGAAGGCCCGCGCGGCCGGTGGCTGCGCCTGGCTCCGGTCTGCGCCTACTTCCTCTGCGTGTCGCTGGCCGCGGTGCTGCTCGCCGTCTACTACGGTCTCATCTGGGCTCCCGCGCGGCCCCCCGCGGCCGCCGCCGGCCCGCCGCCGAGCGCGCCGTCCCCTCCGTGCGCTGCGCCCCCGGGCGCGCCGCCCGCCCCGGCGCCCGCCGCCGCCTCCGTCCCCTGCCGCCTGGGAGCCGCCGGCGGGCCGCGACCCCAGCTCGAGCTGCCGCGCAGCCGCCGCCGCCGCCGCCGCCGCCAGATGCCCGGAGAGACCCCGGAGGCCGCGGGGGGACGAGGACCAGGGTAACCCCCCTTCCGACCCTACGCCGCACCGCAGGCCCTCCAGAGCCCGCGAGGATGCCCCGCCGAGGATGCCCGTTCCCGTCCGGCCGGGATTCTGTCTTCACTGGAGTAGCCTAGAGCTTGTGGAGCTCTCGTCCTGAAGAACGGGGGTGCAGGGGAGCTGGCTCGGGGCGCCCCCCCTCTGGCAGACCACCGCCCGTCCCTCCCTCCAGAGGATCCTAGCACAGAGCCCACGGGCCCCTCCTCTCTGGCTCTCCGTGTCCCTCCGTCCACGTCCACCTGCAATAAACTCCAGACCCTCCTCTCCGGTGCTGCTTGTCTGTCTGCTCGAGTTTGTGAGGGTCTTTCCTGGCGTCTGGTCTCTGTCTGTCTTGGTAGGAGGGGCTGGATGTGTTCCTCCCTTCCTACAGGGTCCCTTTTCTTGCATCCCCCTCATGCAGTTTTTGGGGTGGGGTGGGAAACAGAGGCTTATCTGCCACAGGGCAGCTGAAGGTCAGACAGTGAGAACTTTACAGGCTTTTTGCATGCTTGGGGCCGAGGGTCCGCCTTCCTGTCACAGCACAGGAGACCGGTGAGAGGTGGGATAATGTCAAGCGAGAGCTGGGGCTCTGAGGTATTGTGCTCAGTGTGATGACAATGCCAGGGACAGAGGCCAAGCCGCTCCGAGGTGCCAGGATGCTGCTGGGACGGCAGCCTTCTCCTGGGGTCTGAGAGGGGAGCATGGGCAGGAGGTGGTGGCTGCTCTGCCTCCCGGGAAACCAGGAAGGAAGTTCTCAAAGATGAACAGTGTTTCAGGCCCAATCCCCAGTTGCCTCCGGAGATGTGTGCAGCCTCCCTGGGCTGCGGGCTTCGGGCAAACCGAGGCAGGGACACGGTCCTGCTGAGGGAGGTGGCTGAGCACACTGTCCCCCCTACCAGCCTGAGACCTGGCTCCGGGCAGGGCACCGGGCCCTGCAGGCAGGAATCGGCTTTCCCATCCAGCCTTCTTCTCCCTCGAACTGAGACTCCTCCCTCAGGCGGGCGCCTCTGTGGATACTGTGCTGGGAAGGCCAGCCATGTGTTCTCTCTCTTAAAAAAAAAAATTATATATATATTTTTATTTTTTATTTTATTGATTTTTTACAGCGAGGAAGGGATAGAACGTTAGAAACATTGATCAGCTGCCTCCTGTACACCCCCTACTGGGATGTGCCCGCAACCAATGTACATGCCCTTGGCCGGAATCGAACCTGGGACCCTTCAGTCTGCAGACCGAAGCTCTATCCACTGAGCCACACCGGTTTCAGCAGCCATCCGTCCTCTTTACCCGGGCAGTGGTCTGCCAGAGGGTGGGCGCTCCAGTACCATTTCCCAGCGCGTGTCTCCGAAGGGAGGGGGACTCAGGAAGCCGGCAGCCATTGCCGTTGGCATGGGGGTGGTTAGGGGCGTTGGAGGACAGACAGCTTTTCCCTCCCTGGCTGTGTGACTCTGGGCAGGTCTCAGCCTCGTTGGCCTTGTCAAGGGAAGATGGCGCTATGTGTATCACGGAGGTTCTCTGAGGATTGAATAAGCTGGTGAGCTTCGCACAGCATTGCAGTCTTTCCCCGGGGCTTGAACAACCAAAGCTCGGCCCTCGCCGGTGTGGCTCAGTGGAGAGAGCGTCGGCCTGCGGACTGAAGGGTCCTGGGTTCGATTCCGGTCAAGGGCACATGCCTGGGTTTCAGGCTCCATCCCCCGTTGAGGGCTTCCAGGAGGCAGCCAATCAATGATTCTCTCTCATCATTTCTCTTCCCTCTTCTCACTGTCTGACCTCTCCCTCTCTGAAATCAATAAACATATATTTGAAACACAAACAATCAGAACCAAAGCTTGATTTCCAAGATATCAGTCACTCAGTGAGTTTAGAGGGAAGAGTTTCATCTCCGTCCCCATGGCCTCTCCCTCCATGGCCCCAGCTCTCTTATCCCAGCCCCTCTGTCTGTTTTTCTCTCTCTCAATCTTTGTGCGTCTCTCCCTGATGCCTCTCAACATTGTCTCTCTCCACCCCTGACTCTGACACATTCCATCCTCTCTGTTGCTCTTCACACCAGCTCTCTGTCTCTTCAGTCTTTCTCACTTCTCTCCCCCATCTGGCCCCAGTACCCTCACTTTGTGCTCCCCTTTCTGCCCCACCCTCCTTTCCCATTTCTCTCCTGGTTCAGCTCCCCCATTGCAGAATCTCTCCCCTTTCTTTGGTTCTCTTCCCTTCTCTTTTTCTGTTTCTTCTTCTTTTCTTTCTTTTTTTTAAAAAAAATATATTTTCTTGATTTTTTACAGAGAGGAAGGGAGAGAGATAGAGAGCTAGAAACGTTGATTAGAGAGAAACATTGACCAGCTGCCTCTTGCACACCCCCTACTGGGGATGTGCCCGCAACCAAGGTACAGGCCCGTGACCGGAATTGAACCTGGGACCTTTCAGTGCGCAGACCGACGCTCTGTCCACTGAGCCAAACCGGTTTTGGCATCTGTTTCTTTTTTTATGTTGCTTTTTATTTTTAATTTTTTTGCATTTTAATTTCTTTATTGGTTAAGGTATTAAATATTTGTCCTCATCCCCCATTACCTTCCCAACCCCCCTTGTTTCTTTATCTTTATATATAAAAGTCTAAATGATGGTTATGACTGGCCAACTGGCTGGTGGATGTGACATGCACTGACCACCAGGGGGCAGATGCTCAATGCAGGAGCTTCCCCCAGTGGTCAGTGCGCTCCCACAGCCAACCTCCCATGGCTGGCCAACCTCCTGTGGTTCCCTGTTTCCTGCCCCTCCCCTCCACAGCCTCCCAGCAGGACCAATTGGCCCTGGTCAAGACTGGGCAAGATAGTCCCAATTGGCTTCTATCATTGGCCAGGCCGAGGGACCTTACCTGTGCTCGAATTTGTGAACCGGGCCTCTAGTATATCTATAATAATAAAAGCATAATATGCTAATTAGACTAGATGTCCTTCAGGACGATCTTCCAGTTGAAGCTGGGACTGTGAGGGAAGCCCAGGCCCAGTTGCCAGAGAGAAGCCGGTGCTGGCAGCTGGGGGAAGGAAGGCCTTCTCTTGTACGAATTTCATGCATTGGCCCTCTAATGTATATATATACATACACACACACATATACACACACACTTCAGAGAGGGAGGGATAAGGAGAGAGAGATAGAAACATCAGTGATGAGACAGAATCATTGATCTGTTGCCTCCTGTATGCCCCCTACTGGGGATTGAGCCCGCAACCTGGGCATGTGCCCTTGACCGGACTGTCTGCAGGCTGATGCTCTATTCACTGGCCACACCATCCAGGGCCAGCTCAGTTATTAACAAGCCCTCCGCCTGCCAGGTGGGGAGTGAACCACAGGGGGTGAGGGTGGGTGCTGGGAGCTCAGGGAGGAGGGTGCTCGCCTTGGGTCAGGTGAGGGGTGCTAGACCAGGGTGCCCGAAGAAGAGGGGAGAATTCTCTCTGCATGGAGGGGCTTTGTTGTGTCCATTATTATATTCTCAGTGAGTATCACATGGTACACTCAATAAAATAAACTTGTTGAACGAACGAACGAAGGAATGAATGGATGAATAAAAGAAATCTCTCCGTGTGTAGCATAAAAGGTACCACTTTAACCGTCTTAAAGTCTTCAAGGCACTGTGTAGATTCTCCTGCTGGGCAACCATCACCACCATCCTTCCCTCGGAGATCTGTGACGGGTTAGAGGAAAGGGGGCGGGGACAGGAGTCTCAGGCTGTGGTATAACTCGGAGAAAGTCTCGGTGTGTGTGTGTCCCCGGGGGCGGTGGTCCTTGGGCAAAGGCTGCCCATCAGAGGGGCCAGGAGTCACTGGGCTTCGTCATGGGGAGCAGTCCGAGGGAGGCGTGCTCTTGGCACCAATACTGTGGGGGCTGTCAGTGGTGCTTGCAGCAGCAGGAAAAACAATTTAGACACTTAAACCATTTTATTGCATCCTCCTGTCTAACAAAAGAGTAATATGCAGATTGACCATCACTCCAACACACAAGATGGCTGCCCCCATGTAGTCAAAGATCCTGCCCCCATGTGGACACAAGATGGCCACCACAAGAGGGCCAGCAGGGGAGGGCGGTTGGGAGGGACCAGGCTGGCAGAGGAGGGAAGTTGGGGGTGACCAGGCCTGCATGGAAGGGCAGTTGGGGGGGGAGGACCCAGGCCTACAGTGGAGAGCAGTTGGGGGGACCAGGCCTACAGGGGAGGGCAGTTAGGGGTGACCAGGCCTGCAGGGGATGGCAATTAGGGGCAAACAGGCTGGGAAGGGAGCAGTTAGACATCAATCAGGCTGGCAGGGGAGTGGTTAGGGGGTGATCAGGCTGGCAGGCAGAAGCGGTTAGGGGCAATTGAGTGGTTGGGAGCCAGCAGTCCTGGATTGTGAGAGGGATGTCTGACTGCCCCCTGGGATCGGGGCCTAAATGGGCAGTCAGACATTCCTTGAGAGGTCCCAGATTGGAGAGGGTGCAGGCTGGGCTGAGGACACCCCCCACTCTGTGCACGAATTGTGTGCACCAGGCCTCTAGTTAAATAAGAACTCCTGTAGTTAAGTACAATTCAAAACAGCAGGAAGTGCTAACGAGGGATCTGAGCAGCGCCCTTGCATGGCCACCACAGGGACCTATACTATTTCTAGTTCTTTCTGTGCTCAGGACCAACCTCATCCTCAAGCAGTTTCATCGGGTGCCCCCAGATCCGGGCACCAGTGAACCCCTCATTCCCATCCATCAAATGCAAGGAGGCTTTGCTCCTACTGATGAGCCAAGGGCTTTTCTTCAACCTGGTTGCATCAACCTGGGTGACATGACAACCCAGAATCAATGCCTGTGCTATAGCTGGTTGGTTAAGTTTTGGGAAGGCGGGAAGAAACTGGTTTGGCTCAGTGGATAGAGCATCTGCCTGCAGACTGAAAGGTCCCAGGTTAGATTCCGGTCAAGGGCATGTACCTTGGTGGTGGGCACATCCCTAGTAGGGGATGTGCCAGAGGCAGCTGATCGATGATTCTCTTTCATGGATGTTTCTAACTCTCTATCGCTCTCTCTTCCTCTCTGTAAAAAATCAATAAAAAATGCATTTTTTTTTTTTTTTAAAGAAGACTTGGGAAGGCGGGATTACTCTGAAGATTAGACCAATCAGGACCCACTGTTGGATTTGACCAAAGCTAGTAGGCATCCTAACTCTGCAGCCCAGTTGCAGTGCTGGGACTGCCAGGAGGGGGCGATGAAGAGTCGCTGTGCTCCTGGATCCTGTGGTTTCTCCAGCATCCACCCCTGGGATCAAAGATTTACAATCACAGCAGAAATATATGTAGATGCACCTGCGAGGAGCCTGCTAATAGAACCTCACATCCTTTACCTGCAATTCCAACAACCAAAAAATATTTATTTTGGGGGGGGCGTAATTTTGGCCCAGTTTCATATGGTGGCAAATCAACTAATATGAGTTATTTAAAGTCCTTATTCATCTTCTTTGGTGTGAATTTTCACACATTTTGCTGCAAATATATTGACATATCTGATGGGAAGGCGGTCACGTTAGCCTTTATGGGTGTTACGTAACCCAGGGCATTCGCTCAGAATCACCTTTCTAAAATTGGAACAGTTCTGAGCACTGAGATGCATCTGTCTCCAAGGACTTCAGCTCAGAGATTATGGGCCTCCGCTTGGGCACATGGCCAAAACTAGATTCATCTTAATTATTTGCTCAACATTTATTTAATGGCTTCGGGCCGAAACTCCTTTTTCATTACAATGTTTTCAAAATAGAAAATGAAGCTCACTAAGTTTCCTTAATTAATGTTACATTATTCTTACTGTTGTGTGTCTGTGCATTTGAAAGTAAAGTGTGCCTATATGTGACTGTGTGAATGGCAATGTGTGAGGCTGTTGTCTCTTTGTGGGTGTGACAATATTTCTCTGTGTGTGTGTGTGTATCTGTGGGTCTGTGTGAGAGACTGGGAGTGTGTTTGATCATGTCTGCGTGTCTGTGTGTAATTGTGTGTATGTGAGAGGAGTCATGACTCAGGGTTAAATTTAATATTAATATGAGCCCTAGCCGGTGGATGGAGCGTCAGCCTGTGGAATGAAGGGTCCCGGGTTCGAGTTCAGTCAAGGGCACATACCTGGTTGCAAGCTCGATCCCCGGCTCTGGGCCATGTGATTGTGGTCTTTCTCCAACTTGGATGTTTCTCTCTCTGTCTCTCTCCGCCCTCCCACTCTCTCTAAAAATCAATGGGAAAAAGTATCTGTGGGTAAGGATAAAAAAAAAAATCCTCTATAATAAAAGGCTAATATTGGCCGGGACCTATTTGGCTCAATGGATAGAGCGTCGGCTTGGGGACTGAAAGGTCCCGGGTTCGATTCCGGTCAAGGGCATGTACCTTGGTTGCAGGCATATCCCCAGTAGGGGGTGTGCAAGAGGCAGCTGATCAATGACTCTCTCATCGATGTTTCTAACTCTCTATCTCTCTCCCTTCCTCTCTATAAAATCAATAAAATATATTTTTTAAAAAAAAGAGGCTAATATTGCCAATAGACTGAATGGTGGAATAACAAGTCACTGTGACATGCCCTGACCACCAGGGGGCAGATGCTCAACGCAGGAGCTGCTCCCCCCCCCCTCCGTGGTGAGTGCATTCCCCCAGGGGGAGCACTACCGGGCTCACAGTTGGGGAGCATTGCGGCAGTGCAGGAGCCTCTCCCCCTCCACAGCAGCACTGAGGATGTCCAACTGACGGCTTAGGCCCGGGAGTGGGCCTAAGCCATCACTCAGACATCCCCCAAGGGCTCCCAGATTACAAGAGGGCGCAGGCCAGGCTGAGGGACCCTATCCCCCCAACTGCATGAATCTTGTGCACTGGGCCTCTAGTCCTGAAATAAATACCTCATTTCAGGCAACTACCTCTCCCTCCGTTTTAGAATCTCGGTGGACTTGTCAGTGTAAATTACTGTCTAGAAAATTTTCACTGTCGAGTAATACCTTATATTACCACTAGAGGCCGCCTGTCTACTTTGGCTAGAAAAAATTTAAACTATATTTTTGCCATTTAATTCCTGGGAGTTCGCTCCATGCTTCATCCTTACAGACAAATACCAGTGGCCGCTAGCTTAGGCTCACCTCATCTTTACATGGAGCAGCGCTTGTCAGACTTGTTGGTCTCAGGTTTCTTTCTTTTATTTAATACTATATTTTATTGATTTTTTTTTTTAACAGAGATGAAGGGAGTTATAGAGTTAGAAACATCGATCAGATGCCTTCTGTACACTCCCCACTGGGTATGTGCCCGCAACCAAGGTACATGCCCTTGACTGGAATCGAATCTGGGACCCTTGAGTCCTCAAGCCGACGCTCTATCCACTGAGCCACACCGGTTAGGGCTCAGGATTCTTTTACACTCTTAAAAATTACTGAGGAAAACCTCAAGAGTTTTTGTGTTGTTGAGCTACATCAATCAATATTTAAATGTTAAATTAAGATGGAGCAGTTAAAAATTATTCATTAATTTATTTCAAAATAACCACTAAAATTAATTGCACTTTTGGCAACTCTTTTATTGTGGTAAAATAGACATAACATAAAATGTACTATTTTATTTATTTATTTATCTATTTATTTTTTCCATCCTCACCAGAGGATATTATTCCATTGATTTTTAGAGAGAGTGGAAGAGAGAAGGAAAGACAGGGAGAAACATCCATGTGAGAGAAACACATCAATTGGTTGCCTCCTGCAGACTCTGACCAGGGACCGGGCCAGGGAGGAGCCTGCAACCCAGGTAGGTCCCCTTGACCAGAATCAAACCCTGGACCCTTTGGTCCACAGGCCAATGCTCTATCCACTGAGCCAAACCGGCTTCGGCTGTCACTGAAGTTTAACTGCTGATAATTTAGACTTGGCAAGATTCGGGGCTGCTTGGGTGTGATAATAACCCCATCTCCCCTGCCTTAGTATCTATCTCTCCTGCCGAACAGCACGTGACAGAATCTCCCTCCTTTTTAAGGCTGATTAATATTCCGTTGTATGGATGCCACCTTTCTCCCCCCGCCCCCAAATATATTTTATTGATTTTTTTACAGAGAGGGATGGAGAGGGAGAGAGAGTTAGAAACATCCATGAGAGAGAGATGTTGATCAGCTGCCTCTTGCGCACACCCTACTGAGGGTGTGCTCGCAACCAAGGTACATGCCCTTGACAGGAATCAAAGCTGGGACCCTTCAGTCCGCAGGCCAACGCTCTATCCACTGAGCTAAACCATCTAGAGCTGGATGCCATTTTTTGTTCACCCATTCATCAGTTGATTAAAAAAACGAAAAAAACCTCATTGTATTTGAACACAAATAACACAGAGAAATGTTGTATTTTCCAAAATAAAAAAAATAGGATGAGAAAAGGGGCATTATGTCCCTGGTTGATGAGCGCTTCACCCTGATTCAGCGAAGTTGGGGTTCGATCCCCAGTCAGGGCAAATGCAAGAATCAACCAATGAATGCATACGTAAGTAGTGCAACACCTCGACGTTTCTCTTTCTCTCTTTAAACCAGTGAATAAAAACATTTTCTTAAAGTAGCATCATTTCACATTCTTGGGAATACTTACCATCGGCTCAATAGACAACAGGTGCATTCTCAGAGTGGGTTCTGCGTTTGCTGTGTTGCAATGTCACACGGTATCTCGCCTCTGAGAAAATCTGGGTGAAATCCAGCCAAGTCATGAACATGGATTTTTTTTCAAGCCTGTTAATCCCCCAACCACATCACCCTGAAACTCATGTAGTTGCAAAACTGTCTTTAGCCTTCTAGGTCATCTGTATTTAACATCTGCTTCTGGGTAAAACTTTTTTTTTTTTTAAATAAATATATTTTATTGATTTTTTTTTTTTACAGAGAGGAAGGGAGAGAGATAGAGAGGTAGAAACATCGATCAGCTGCCTCTTGCACAACCTCTATGGGGTACGTGCCCACAACCAAATTGCATGCCCTTGTCCGGAATCAAACCTGGGACCTTCCAGTCCGCAGACCGAGGCTCTATCCACTGAGCCACACCGGTTAGGGCTCACTCCTCATTTTGCTTCTCAGCCCAAACCATACAGAGAGTCCACGTGTAGGCGCTCTGTTGAAAATGCCACCTGTGCTCCCACTTGACAGCCAGAACCAACCGCCCGTCATGTGAGCGAGCCGCCTGGGACACCCAGCCCGGTCGAGCCTTCGAGTGAGGACAGCCCCAGCCAGCATCTGACTGCAACAGAGAGGCCCTGGGTGAGAGCTGTCCAGCAGTCCAGCCACAGAACCACGAGAGACAAAACATTTAAGGCTCCTTTGTGTGAGACTTACTATGCAGCGGTATACCAATAAAGCCGGGTGGCTAAGTGGTTGAGCATCAACCTAGGAACTGGGAGATCATGGTTCGATTCCCTGTCTGGACACATGCCTGAGTTGCAGGCTGCAGGGGGTGCGTAGCGGGCAGCCAATCAAGGATTCTTTCTCATCATTGATGTTTCTATCTCTTTCCCCCTCTCCCTTCCTCTTTGTGGGATCGAGCCCACAGCCTGGACAGGTGCCCAGACTGGGAATCCAGTCGTGACCTCATGGTTCATAGGTTAACACTCAACCGCCGAGCCATAGCAACTGGGCAAACCAAACCACATTTCAGAAAGTCTGGGCGAATACACTCCCAAGTGCTAAGAGGAAGCGTTTTCAGAAGGTTTTGTGTGTTGTTCAGATGTCTGCAAGGTGCACAGATTTTCTTTTAAAGTAAGAAACATTATTTTTTTTAAAAAATATATATTTTATTGATTTTTTTACAGAGAGGAAGGGAAAGAGATAGAGAGCTATCGATGAGAGAGAAACATCGACCAGCTGCCTCTTGCACCCCTCCCACCCCCCGCACTGGGGATATGCCCGCAACCAACGTACATGCCCTTGACCGGAATTGAACCTGGGACCTTTCAGTCCGCAGACCGACGCTCTATTCACTGAGCCACACCGGTTTCGGCCCGTGTCTTTGTTTTATAGCAGGTGCCACGAGGCAAAGGAAGGACGTGGTCAAGATGTTTAGATTCTTGTGGGTTTCTGCCGAAACCGGTTTGGCTCAATGGATAGAGCGTCGGCTTGGGGACTGAAGGGTCCCGGGTTCGATTCCGGTCAAGGGCATGTATCTTGGTTGCGGGCGTATCCCCAGTGGGGTTGTGCAGGAGGCAGCTGATCGATGACTCTCTTTCATCGATATTTCTAACTCTCCATCTCTCTCCCTTCCTCTCTGTACAAAATCAATAAAATATATTAAAAAAAAAAAAAAAGAACATTCTCGTGGGTTTCGCTCCTACTCAATTACATGCACCCGATCCAGCTTTGTGTCCTCACTGAGGCACGTGGGGCCACGTGTTCGGACCGTAGGTTCCAGCCGACAACTCCAGCTGCTGGCTATCGTTGTGCTGTGGGCCCTGCCCTCCACGCTGGGACTCGCACGTGGCCATGAGAGGATGCGCCCTCTCCTCCGTCTGAGGCGGTGGTTGGCAAACCCATCAGTCCGCAGAGCCACGTATCAACAGGACGACGATTGACATTTCTTTGGAGAGCCACGTTTTTTAAACTTAAACTTCTTCTAACGCCCCCACTTCTTCAACGCAGACTCGCCCAGGGGGCCGTGGCATTTTGGACTGGAATAAACGCTCGCCTATGTTCAACCCTGTCCCTGCCGAATTGGCTCCAGCAGTGACCGGCCGCCCGGACCCACTGATGGTCCGGCGACATCTGGGATCCCAGCAACCTGCTGGGGAGGCGGGGCTCCCTGCCCGCTGCCCGCCTGGGCCTCAGGGTGGCCAGGCGGCCTGGACTCCGAGGCTTCTTGGCGTAGCGGCCCTAGAAGGAGAGGGAGATCCAGAGATGGTCTCAAATGGGGAACCCCAGCTCAGAGCGGGGGCCGAGGGTCACTCTCTCCCCTCTGGCCTGGGCGGGAGGGGACTTCCTCAGCGCCCGGAGCCCTGACCTGTGCTCCCCTCGCTCCCCTCGCAGATTCGTTCACCCGGCCGGCCCAGGTACCCGGGCTGCAGACCAATGAGGACCTCGGGGCAGAGGGACGGGTCATTTCCTTCCTGCCCCTCTGCGCCTCCCGTGGGGCCATAAAAACCACAGACCGCGGGCGGAGGGCCCTGGCCCCGCGGAGAGCCAGGGAGACGAACATGGTGAGTCTAGAACGGGCGTGGGTGCCGGGACCTCTGCTCTCCCTTCCTGGCACCCCCTCCTCCACCCCCCCGACCCCCACCCCAATCCCCCTGCTGCCCTGCCACCCATTTCTCCCCTTCTCCCCTGGCCTGGCACAGGCACACTCCTGGGCTGGTTACACCCTAAGGAGCCAGACTGTCCAGGACTCAGGGCGAGGCCTGGGGCTGGGGCCCTTGCATTCCCCAGGGCAGGGCCCCGGGGCCCTCCTAAGTACATGGCTTTCTTCCTCAAAAGCCGCTCGGGAGGGAGGGAGACGGGACTGACCGGGGCGTTCGGCGTTCTGAATGGTAGAGACGGGGAAACTGAGGCAGGAGCGGAGAGGACCCTGCTCCTGAGCGGGCGCGGGGTTCCAGAGCCAGACGGGGTCGCCGGAAGGCAGTTTTATTTACTCGCCACAAGGAAGGGAGACGGGGTTCCCATCCAGAGCCCCGCCTTGGGCGGGAGGCCCGGCCTCGGCTCAGACGGGCTGTGGGGTCCGTTCCGTGCTGGTTTCTCCCGCGCCTTTGGCTGCGCATCGCAGGCTGGGTTCCTCCTGTCCAGCTCGTTCTGTGCACGTCTGTCTGCAAAGCGCCGGGCTGTCTTAGCGTTGAGCAAGAGTAGCTTTGAGCGGGGACCGCTCAGGTTGGGACGTCCTGGTCGGACCGGGAGCCCGGGGCCCGTGGTGGCTGGAGGGGCAGCGGGGGCGGGGGGGGGGGCGGCGGCGTTGCACGGATTCTGTGTGTGTCCGAGGGAGGGGCGTCTGGCGCGGTGTGCGGTCGGAGCGGGGCTGTGATTTGGCACCTGCCGCGCTCAGCGCGCTCGGCTCTCGTCTAGCTTCACCGGGAAGAGGAAGCGGTTGCTTCATCCCTCACTTCGCCCTCTGGCCCCGCTCCTGCGGACAGGACCTCGGCGCGGGGCTTGGCTGGCTTTGACTTCTGCTTCTGTCCTCGACGCCTCCCCAGGCCCGGACCGTGTGGCGGGAAGGGCCACGCTCCCGGCCCGCCTCAGGGCCTCCGGCGCCCCTCGCTGCCCCTCTGGGCTCCCGGGGAGGCCGGCTCACGGCGGACCCTTCCAGAAACACCCCCGGGGGCTCAGGGACAGGCCGAGGCCGGCCTTCTCTGGGCGCCTCAGTCTGCCTGCTTCTCTTCCACTTCCTGGTCATCACCCCTCCTCCGCCTTCACGGGCCTGGGTCCCTGCTCCAGCCCCCACTCTGGTCCCAGCTACTGACAGTGGCCAGAGCCATTGAAAAAAAAAAAAAAAATATATATATATTATTGATATTTTACAGAGAGGAAGGGAGAGGGATAGAGAGTTAGAAACATTGATGAGAGAGAAACATCCATCAGCTGCCTCCTGCACCCCCCTCCCACACTGAGGACGTGCCCGCAACCAAGGCACATGCCCTTGACCGGAATCGAACCCGGGACCCTGGAGTCCACAGGCCGACGCTCTATCCACCGAGCCAAACCAGTCAGGGCTAGAGCCATCTTTCTAAACTGAGTGCTGACCCAGCCCCTCTGCAGCTTAAGGACCATCCGTGGCTCCCCATCGCCCCCGGATGAGACGCAGATTCGTTCACACGGCATCTGAGGGTCTCCAGCCTCCTCCGGGCCACCTCCCAGCCACGCTGGCCTTCCGTGTTTTGGCGCATAGCACAGTCCCCGCCTCTCACTGCGTGGCTTCCTGCCTGGATCGGTGCCCCGCGCTCTCACGGCGTTTAAGCCCCGTGGCCTCTCGGGGAAGGCTCCGGGGTCCAGCTCACCTGCTAACGGTGAGGATGCGAGTCTCTTTCGTTCCCGGCCGCCTCAGTGTTCTCACCGGGGAGATGGGTGTCGGGAGAGCAGCCGCCCTCAGGGGTTGTCCTTCGGATTGGATGAGACGGGACGTGGAAAGGGCGGAGACCAGAGCTCGGTGCGTAGGATGGGTCTTCTATAAGGAGAGCAGCGCCTCCTCCTTCACCCCACCCCGGGCCGTGCCTGCCGCCGCCCCAGTGCCAGCCCCGCTGGCCGCACCTCACGGGACGCTCCCATCTCCTCTCCTCCAGCTTCTGTTCTGCAGCCCTTTGTCCACGCAGCTGACAAGGGCTGTTTTTAAAAAAATATATATATTTTATTGATTTTTTTTTTTTAACAGAGAGGAAGGGAGAGAAATAAAGAGTTAGAAACATCGATGAGAGAGAAACATCGACCAGCTGCCTCCTGCACACCCCCCAGTGGGGATGTGCCCGCAACCAAAGTACATGCCCTTGACCGGAATCGAACCTGGGACCCTTCGGTCTGCAGGCCAAGGCTCTATCCACTGAGATAAACCGGCTAGCGGCTTTCTTTTCTTTTTTAAATACATTTTTATTAATTCCATAGCAGAAGGGAGAGGGAGAGAGAGAGAGAGAAACATCAGTGACGAGAGACAATCATGGATCGGCTGCCTCCTGCGCGCCCCACACTGGGGATTGAGCCCGCAGCCTGGGCATGTGCCCTTGGCCGGAATTGAACCCGGGACCCTTCGGTCTGCAGGCCGCCGCTCTATCCACTGGGCCCCACCAGCCAGGGCCCGTGTCTGCTTCTGGAAGCAGACTGAATACAGGCACACACACTGGACGGAGAGAGTGATTGAGACAGAGCGGAGGGGAAGGGGCGGGCAGGAAGAGGGGTGCCAGCTCGCTTCCTGTTTGCTGGGAGCGTTACACACTCCTGGGTCCGCGCTGTTCTGCTGCACCTCGACCTCGGGGTTCTTTCCCCATCGGGGCCCCACTTCCTCGTTCTTTTTGGGGGGTTGCATAGTATTCTGTTGCCGGATGGGCCGGGTCCCCTGTGGTGGGCACCTCGGTCATGTCCTGTCAGTGATCGGCGAGCCGTTTGCGAGGTCCCGAGCGGAAACCACAGTGTTTGAATCAGCATCTTTTGTCTGCGTCATGAGAGTGCAGAGCCCAGGGAGCTGTGTCAGCTGATGAGAGGAGGGGTGACGTGTGTGTGTGTGTGTGTGTGGGCACCAGGAGCGTGGGAGTGGGTAGCAGGGGAGGATCCCTTTTTGGGGTCTGACTCATTCTGCAGGCAAGGATGGCCCTTCGCTTGCGCAACCAGCAGAGGAAAATTAGCCTGATGGGGACATTCACAATATTTAACAACCTGCACACACGCCCCCTCCCCGCCCCCACTACCCACCCTTCCCGCTCAAAAAATGGCAGGGAGTCTGGTTTGGTTTGGCTCAGTGGCTAGAGCGTCAGCCTGTGGACTGAAGGGTCCCAGGTCCGATTCCGGTCAAGGGCATGTACCTTGGCTGCGGGCACATCCCCGGTGGGGCGTGTGCAGGAGCCAGCTGGTCGATGTTTCTCTCTCATCGATATTTCTAGCTTTCTATCCCTCTCCCTTCCTCTCTGTAAAAAATTAATAATATATATATATATATTTAAAATGGCAGGGAATGGGGCCTCCTGCTGTGCCTGGCATTAATCTTTCTTGACTGGAGCGTGGGGACCCGTAAGGGGAGGGCCCCAGAGTAGCCAAATGGAAAGGCAGGTGCATGGTCAGGGTCAGGGCGGGGGCGGGAGGAGTTGGGGTGGGGGAGGGCTCAGGGCAGGTTTGTTCACCAGTGGAAACATTGCGACGCTTTTAGCTTTCCATTTTGAAATACCTTCACACTTTATTTTATTTTAAAAAATATATTTTATTGGTTTTAGAGAAGAAAGGAGAGGGAGAGAGAGAGATAGAAACGTCAATGATGAGCGAGAATCATGGATCGGCTGCCTCTGCACACCCCCTACTGGGAACTGAGCCCACAACCCAGGCATGTGCCCTTGGCCAGAATCGAACTTGGGACCCTTCAGTCCACAAGCCAAATGCTCTATCCACTGAGCCACACCGGCTAGGGCTATTTCCACACTTTATACTGCCCAAACCCTTCCCTACACTCTTAACCCAGGTTCTCCAAATTTGCCCTATCGATCGATCATTCCCCCCACCCCAACCATGGGACAGCCAATGTCTCTACTTCTCAAGAAGAGGGAAACTTACCTACTAGTCCCGTGGTCGGCAAACTCATTGGTCAACAGAGCCAAATAGCCACAGTACAAATTTGAAATTTGAGACCCGAAAACTGCCTTTCGCTCACGGGCCACGAAGTTCCCGTCGCGCTGTACATGCGCGCCCGCACGTGGCGGTGTTTTGTGGAAGAGCCACGCTCACGGGGCCAAAGAGCCGCATGTGGCTCTCGAGCAGAGGTTTGCCGACCGCGGGGCTAGCTGGTGAGCGCAGCCCAGTCACCCGCGCGGGGAACTCTGACCCCGAGGCAGTGCAATTGCCTCGTCGCAGGCCACACCCAGACTTAATCGATTGTCCGAAGGACGCCCTGCGGAGCGAATGCAGTTTCCCTGCTCCAGGCTCCGGTCCAGCGTGTCCCATGGTCCTCCTGGCTCTTTTTATTTTTTTTTTAAGAAATATATTTTTATTGATTTTTCACAGAGAAGAAGGGAGAGGGATAGAGAGCTAGAAACATCGATGAGAGAGAAACGTCCATCAGCTGCCTCCTGCACCCCTCCCCGCACCCCCCCCCCCGACTGGGGATGTGCCCACAACCAAGGTACATGCCCTTGACCGGAATCGAACCCGGGACCCTTCAGTCCTCAGGGCGACGCTCTATCCACTGAGCCACCCCGGTTTCGGCTGCCCTTGCTGTCTTTGTGACACCGGCGTTTCTTGGGGAACCAAGTAAAATCCACACGATCTGTGATTTGCCGTTTCAAAGTGTACGCCTCAGTGCCAGATAGTATGTCCGTGGTCCTGTGCATGCTTCAGCACCCCCAAAGTTAACCCTGCACCCATTAGACGGTCACTCCCCATTCCTTCCTCCAGCCCCGGGCAACCATGACCCCGCCCCGCCCCCGCAGCCCCATCTCTGTGGATTTGCCTTAAGCATAGGACACGTGACCATCTGTGTCTGGCTTCTTTCACTCAGCACGTGTTCTCAGGCCTCATCCACGCTGCATCCTGCACCAGCACTCCACTCCCTTTTCCTGACCGAGTGGTATTCCCCGGCACGGCTCTGCCCTGCCCTGCTCCCCCGCTCGCCAGCGGCACTGGCACTCTCCTTTGAAAAATGTCACCTCTGGGATGGCTCTCCCAGGCAGTGCCCCGAACCATCTACCAGCCCCACTTCAGGGTGACGTAAAGGGACTAGAAAAAAAAAATTTGATTAAGAATACTAACATCGCCGGGACCGGTTTGGCTCAGCGGTAGAGCATCGGTCTGCCGACTGAAAGGTCCCAGGTTCGATTCCGGTCAAGGGCATGTACATTGGTTGAGGGTACATCCCCGGTAGGGGGTGTGCAAGAGGCAGCTGGTGGATGTTTCTCTCTCATCGACGTTTCTAGCTCTCTATCTCTCTCCTTTCCTCTCTGTGAGAAAAATCAATAAAATATATTTAAGAATACTAACATCATTCCTAGCCAGGGCACATACATGGGTTTAGGTTATGGTTGCTTGCAAGCTTTTTTAAAATATATTTTATTGATTTTGTACAGAGAGGAAGGGAGAGAGATAGAGAGTTAGAAACATCGATGAGAGAGAGTCATCGATCAGCTGCCTCTTGCACACCCCCTACTGGGGATATGCCCGCAACCAAGGTACATGCCCTTGACCGGAATCGAACCCGGGACCCTTCAGTCCCTAAGCCGACACTCTATCCACTGAGCCAAACTGGTTTCAGCTGCTTGCAAGCTTGGTCCCAATGAGGGGGTACGCAGGAGGCAGCAGATCAGTACTTCTCTCTCATCATGGATGTTTCTCTCTCCCCCTCTCCCTTCCTCTCTGAAACCAATAAACATATCTATACCAATAAAAGGGCAATATGCTAATTAGACTGGACATCTTCTGGACATCTTTCTGGACAACCTTCTGCAAAAAGCCATGGCGGTGGGGGCCAAGGGAGAGGCAACTAGGGGCGACCAGGCCGGCCGGGGAGGGCAGTTAGGGGCAACCAGGCAGGCAGATAGGTTAAAAAAAAAGAAAGAAAAAAAAAAGAATATTAACATCGGCTGCCACTTCTTGGCCCCCCACTGTATGCCAGGCACTCTGTGAGATGCCTGAGCACATTTTATCTTATTTAATGTATGAACCTCAGCCCACAAATTCAGGCACACTCAACATCCAGCTCTGAGCGATGTTTCTATCTCTCCGTCTCCTTTCCCTGGGTTTGTGACAGTGAACAAAACTTACTCTACACCCAAGTGGCAGGATACATGCTGGGTTCCCTCCCTTTCCAGAACAGGAAGGTGACAGATGGGTTTGCTTGTTTTTAGTATTGTTGTGAACTCAGATCTCTATATATTAACCAGAGGCCCGGGGCCTGGACTCATGCACCTGTAGGATCCCTCGGCCTGGCCTGAGCCCTCTTGAGACCCGGGACCCCTCGGGGGATGTGGGAGAGCTGGTTTTATCCTGACCCCCACAGACCAGGTCCAGGGACCCCACGGGTGCACAATTGGGGCCAGGGAGGGACAGAGGGAGGGCTCCAGGGCCTGTCCGGCAGTCTCACCCGGTCCCGATTGGCTGGACCCCAGCAGCAAGCTAACCTACCAGTCAGAGCATCTGCTCCCTGATGGTCAGTGCACGTCATAGCGACTGGTCAAATGGTCGAACGGTCAGAAATTTAGCATATTAGGCTTTTATTATATAGGATGTGTTTCATTCCCTCATAATTCTTATTATCAGGTACTCAAATTGTCCCGTCTTTGACTAGTGGGAGCCTTTTCAGACTGCCTTTTATTTCTCTTTGACATTTCCCCATTAAAAATGTCCTTACTTTCTGAGAGGTTCCAAGGTCAACTTACCTATTTCCTGTCCCAGAACAGGAATCAACCCTTCTCCAAGGAGTCCTGGCTTGTTTGAATGGCAAATGGGAATTAGAGACCATAATCTTTGTTCTTTTTAAAAATTATTATTAATTTTTTTGTTTGTTAATCCTTGCCCAAGGATATTTTCCCATTGATTTTTAGGAAGAGTGGAAGAGAGAGGGAAAGACAGAGAGAAGCACCCATGTGAGAGGAACACATCCATTGGTTGCCTCCTGCAGGAGCCCTGACCAGGACTGGGTTGGGGGGAGGAGCCTGCAACCAAGGAATGTGCCCTTGACCTCAGTGGAACCTGGGACCCTTTGATCTGCAGGCCAGTGCTCTACCCATTGAGCCAAACGGGCTAGGGCCGTGGTTGGCAAGCTGCGGCTCGCCAGCCACATGCGGCTCTTTGACCTCTTGAGTGTGGCTCTTCCACAAAAATATCATGGCCTGGGCGAGCCACTTTTGAAGAAGCGGCATTAGAAGAAGTTTAAGTTAAAAAATGTTGGCTCTCAAAAGAAATGTTAATCGTTGTATTGCTGATATTTGGCTCTGCTGACTAATGAGTTATTACAATATTATTGACTATATTCTCTATGCTACACTGTTTTATATCCCACATATGAGTGAAATCGTGCTGTTCTTGTCCTTTTCCATCTCAGCTATTTCACTTAGCACGATGCTCTCAAGATCCACATGTGGCATAGTACATGGCGATATTTCATCTATAAAAAAAAATATATATATATATATTTTATCGATTTTTTCCAGAGAGGAAGGAAGGGAGAGGGATAGAGAGTTAGAAACATCGACGAGAGAGAAACGTCCATCAGCTGCCTCCTGCACACCCCCTACTTGGGATGTGTCCGCAACCAAGGTACATGCCCTTGACCGGAATCGAACCTGGGACCTTTCAATCCGCAGGCCTATGCCCTATCCATTGAGCCAAAACAGCTGGGGTAACATTTGTGTTCTTTCCACGTTGTGGCTATTGTACGTGAGCATAGGGGTACGTGCATCTAGGTGAATAGGTGTTTTTGATTCTTTAAAATATTGCTTTATGGCATTATGTGTCTTGGTGACTCCATCTTTCCCTGCCTCCTTTCCCCGCCCCCTTAAAGGCTGTGCCTGAGTACACTGGGCCCAGGAACCGCTGCCTGCTCCAGGCCGGCGCTCTATCCACTGAGCCTAACCGGTTTTCGCCGAGCCTCTAGTATTTTAATCAGTGTTGTGACACCCCTGCTGACTCTCAGCAGGGCCTCCCCCCTCCCCCCATTTCCTGGAGAAACCTGGGGTGGTGGGCTCCAAGCCACGTGGCTCTGATGGACCCCCTGGTCCCCGTCTGCGGACTCACCTTCTCCCTGCCTCTCTGCTTCCCACCCAGGACTTCCTGGGAATCGACGACGATGACTATGATTATGAGAACTACAGCATGGACCCCAATATCCCCGTGGACAACTCTTCCTACACCCCGCCGAGGCTGGGCGCCCCGGACGTGCTGTCCCTGGGGATCTTCGTGGTGGTCTTCCTGGTGGGGGTGCCCGGCAACCTCATGGTGGTGTGGGTGACGGGGTTCGAGGCCCGGCGCGCCATCAACGCCATCTGGTTCCTCAACCTGGCCGCGGCGGATCTGCTGTCCTGCCTGTCGCTGCCCATCCTGTTCGTGAACATCCTGCACCACAACCACTGGTCCTTCGGGGAGGCCGCCTGCCGCCTGCTCCCCTCGCTCCTCCTGCTCAACCTGTTCGCCAGCATCCTGCTGCTGGCCGCCATCAGCGCCGACCGCTTCCTGCTGGTGTTCAACCCCATCTGGTGCCAGAACTACCGCGGGGCCTGGCTGGCCTGGGTGGCCTGCGCCGTGGCCTGGGGCCTGGCCCTGCTGCTCACCATCCCCTCCTTGATCTACCGGAAGCTCAACGTGCAGCATTTCCCCGACAAGATAGAGTGCGGCCTCAGCTACGGCAGCGACGCGGCCGGCGTCCACAAGGAGAGGGCCGTGGCCACCGTGCGGCTGGTGGTGGGCTTCCTGTGCCCGCTGGCCACCCTGGCCGTCTGCTACACCTTCCTCCTGCTGCGGACCTGGAGCCGCAGCGCCACGCGCTCCACCAAGACGCTCAAGGTGGTGGCGGCGGTGGTGGCCAGCTTCTTCCTGCTCTGGCTGCCCTACCAGGCGTCCGGGATGGTGCTGGCCTTCCTGCCCCCGTCCCACCGCCACTACAAGGCCGTGGCCCGCTTCGACGCCCTGTGCGTCTCCATCGCCTACGTCAACAGCTGCATCAACCCCGTCATCTACGTGGTGGCCGCCCAGGGCTTCCAGACCCGCGTCCTCAAGTCCCTCCCCGCCCGGCTGCGCAACGTGCTGACCGAGGAGTCCGTGACCAGGGGCTCCAAGTCCTTCACGTCCAAGTCCCTCACGCTCTCCACGGTGGACCAGAGGAGCCAGGCCACGGTGTAGGAGAGCCGCCGGCCCCGCCCGCCCCTCTCTGCCTGCCTTCGGCTCCGTCGTCCTCTCCTGCTTCCTTCAGCTCAGCCCTGGGGCGAGCCGGAGGGGGGGCGGGTGGGGGGGCGTTTCCGGGAGCTCTCCGCCGTCTTCCTCCTTTCCGAGACCAACAGAGCCTGCCGTGCAACCTTTCCCTTCGCCTAAGGACGTAGCGAAACAGACGCTCATATGCCAGGAGTTGCCCTGGTCAGCGTGGCTCAGTGGACAGAGCGGCAGCCTGCGGACGGAGGGGTCCCGGGTTCGATTCGCGGTCAGGGCACCTGCCCGGGTTGCGGGTTTGATCCCCGGCAGGAGGTGTGCGGGAGGCAGCCAGTCAATGATTCTCTCTTATCTGTTGATGTTTCTGTCTCTCTCTCTCCCTTTCCCTTCCTCTCTGAAATCAATAAAAATATATTTAATGAACATAAACTGTGCACCTATGGATGAGGACAATGGGGAGGGGGGGAAAGGGCAGAGGGTGGGGTGGGAACCTGCTGAAGGGGGAAAAAATTAGGAACTTTTGTAATAATATGAACAATAAAGATTGATTTTAAAAAAAGAAAAAGCAGAAAAAAGTGGAACACAAAATAGAAACAAAAGATAATTTCAACAAACAGAAAATAACAAATATGGTTGATATTACTCTAGTTATATCAATAATTATTTTAAACATCAATTGTCTAAATACATTATGTAAAATACAGAGATTGTCAGAGAACATTAAAATATATATATATATATTAAAAAAATATATATATACTACCCTGTTTCCCTGAAAATAAGACAGTGTCTTATATTAATTTTTTTCTCCCAAAGTTGCGTTAGGTCTTATTTTCGGAGGATGTCTTATTTTCGGGGAAACACGGTAGAGGCCCAATGCGTGAAGATTTGTGTAAGAAAGGGCCTTCCTTCCCCTGGCTGCCTGCACTGCCTTCGCTCTGGCTGGAGTCGCCTTCCTGCCTTCCCATGGTGCCCAGAGGCCTGGAGCGGCTGGGAGCGGCGTGAAACACAAGTGTCCTTCCCAACCCCCACCCGCTCAGCACATGTGTATGCAGATTAACCCGCCATATTTGTTGGGTTCATTTGCATACTCATTCCTGATTGGCTGGTGGGCATCATGAAAGTGCGGTCAATTTGCATCTTACTCTTTTATTAGTGTAGATAGCAGCAGTGCCCCCAGACGGCAACATGTTTGCACCGGGAGAGAGGCTGCAAAGAAAATACAGTAAAGCCCTGGTCAGGTGGCTCAGTGGATGGGAGCGGGGTCACCTATGCCAAGAGGTGGCGGCGGGTTCAATTCCTGCTTAGGGCACATACCCAGGTTGTGGGTTTGATCCCCTGTCTGGGCACGTAAGGGAGGCAACCGATCTCTATTTCTCTCTCTCTCCCTTCCTTTCTCTGAAATAAATTAAAAAATGTATTTATTAAAAGAAAGAAAACACAGTAAAACCATAGAATACAGAGGCACGGAAACATTCCAAAATTTCAAAAATGCTTATGTACTTATTGGATGGGGAGTTGGAGAAAATATGTAACGTTATTCTTGTTTAGGACAAAGCAAATTACACCGGCCTATGCCCGGCCAGCCGGCTCAGTGGTTGAGCATCGACCTATGAACCAGGAGGTAACGGCTCAATTCCCGATCAAGGGCGCGTGCCCGGGTTGTGTGCTTGATCCCCAGTGTGGGGTGTGCAGGAGGCAGCCAATCAATGATTCTCTCTCATCATTAATGTCTCTCTCTCTCTTTCCTTATCCCTTCCTCTCTCTGAAGTCAATAAAAACATATTAAAGCCCTAGCTAGTTTGGCTCAGTGGATAGAGCGTTGGCCTGTGGACTGACGGGTCCTGGGTTGGATTCCGGTCAAAGGCACGTGCCTGGATTGCGGGCCCAATCTCATGCAGGAGGCAGCCGATCAATGATTCTCTCGCATCCTTGTTTCTCTCTCTCTCTCTCTCTCTCTCTCTCTCTCCCTTGTTTCTCTCTCTCTCCCTCTCCCTTCCTCCCTGATATTAATAAAAATATATTTTTAAAAAACCTACATGGACCTACTAAGCTTCTGAAAGTGAGTTGATTTCAAGAAAAAAAAAAAGAAGTTAAAATGTTGCTTAAATGGGCTTTAAAACATCTTTTTAAGGAAAACGATGGTCTGTGGTGATGTAGGAGCCCTGCCTGCACGAGGAAGGCGGAGGGGGGCGGTCACTGATGGGGCTCCTCCGGGCCATGTGGCCGCAGAGGAATTTGTCTTTTTATTTTGTAAACTACTGCTCACTTCCACTTAAACTTTTCATCTGGACACAGTGTAGACTCCCGGGAGTTATCAGTCAGAACCGAGGGGTCTGTTCCCCTTCCAGTGGTCGGCAAACTGTGAGCTCCAGATTGCCGGCCACTGCCCTTGACCACTTCCTTCAGTACGCGCGTCTTGCAAAACCAAGTGGTGAAATCACGACCAGGATGTTGACACGGACACCGTGCAGGACACTTTCATCACCAGGATCCCTCGTAACCCCCTTTTCCTGCCACCCCCACTTCCCTCCACCCTCCCCAGCCTTGTCCCCAACCCCGGCAACCACCTCCACCTGTACCTGACCTCCACCTAAACCTCCTCCTCCTCCTCCTCCTCCTCCTCCTCCACCTAAACCTCCTCCTCCTCCTCCACCTCCTCGTCCTCCTCCACCACCTCCTCTCCTCCTCCTCCTCCACCTCCACCTCCTCGTCCTCCTCCACCTCCTCCTCTCCTCCTCCTCCTCCACCTCCTCCTCCACCTCCTCCTCTCCTCCTCCTCCTCCACCTCCTCCTCCACCTCCTCGTCCTCCTCCACCTCCTCCTCTCCTCCTCCTCCTCCTCCTCCACCTCCTCCTCCTCCACCTTCTCCTCTTCATCCCCCCATCTCCTCCTCCTCCTCCTCCTCCTCCTCCTCCTCCTCCACCTAAACCTCCTCCTCCTCCTCCTCCTTCTCCTCCTCCACCTCCTCTACCTTCTCCTCTTCCTCCCCCCATCTCCTCCTCCTCC
>CM072936.1:8091766-8101766 GCA_036971965.1 Nyctalus aviator | reverse complement strand
CCTCCTCCTCCTCCTCCTCCTCCTTCATCTCCTCCTCCACCTCCACCTCCTCCACCTCCTCCACCTCCACCTCCTCCTCCTCCTCTACCTCCTCCTTCACTTCCACCTCCACCTCCTCCTCCTCCTCCTTCTCCTCCTCCACCTCCACCTCCACCTAAACCTCCTCCTAAATCTCCTCCTCCTACTCCTCCTCTTCCTCCTCCTCTTCCTTCACTTCCACCTCTTCCTCTACCTCTTCCTCTCCCCCCCCTCCACCTCTTCCTTCACCTCTTCCTCCTCCTCCACGTCTTCCAAATTCTGTGTGTGTGTGTGTGTGTGTGTGTGTGTGACACTCCCCGCACATCTCAGTTCGGACAGGCCCGTTTCCAGTGTCCAGGAGCTGCCAGGACTGGAGGCCACCCAGCTGGATGCCATGGGGATGAGTCCCCGCCCCCGTTCGCAAGAGCAGGAGGAGGGCAGGGGATGCCCTTCTCCTGGAGGTGCCGGCCCGGGGTCCGTGGATTCCAGGTAGCCACGTCTGCGTGGGGACAGCCTGTATTAGAGGTGCCGTCTGCGCCCCTAGGTGGACGGGAGCCCCCCGGCTTCCCGACGGGCCGTGAGTGGCTTTCGACAGGAAGCGCTAGCTGCTGTGCAGCGAGGTTGCTGAGGGGAAGCCCTGAGCCCAGCCACCGGAGTGGGGGGCCCTGGGCCCCTGAAGGAAGATCCTGGATGTCCCTTCTTCTTCTTTTTAAAAAATATATTTTATCCATTTTTCACAGAGAGGAAGAGAGAGGGATAGAGAGCTAGAAACATTGATGAGAGAGAAACATCCACCAGCTGCCTCTTGCACCCTCCCCCGCCCCTCCCGCCCCACTGGGGATGTGCCCGCAACCAAGGCACATGCCCCTGACCAGAACCGAACCCAGGACCTTTCAGTCCGCAGGCCGATACTCTATCCACTGAGCCACACCGGTTTCAGCCTGGATGTCCCTTCTACCTCGACTACCAACATCCCTCTTCTGCCCTCCAGCCTCCGCCCAGGCTGGCTCCAGGCCTGGCTAGTTCGCTCTCTCTGTCTCTCTATCTCTCTGTCTCCTCCTTCTGTCTGTGTCTGTCTGTCTGGTCCTTCCCTGCTTCCCCTGCCGTGTCTCCCTCTGTCCTCACACGTTGGCTTTCTGGAGTTGTCTCTCTCTCTCTCTCTCTCTCTCTCTCTCTCTCTCTCTCTCTTTTAAATATATTTTATTGATTTTACACAGAGAGGAATTCAGAGGGATAGAGAGTTAGAAACGTCGATGAGAGAGAAACATCGACCAGCCGCCTCCTGCACATCCCCCACTGGGGATGTGCCGCAACCAACGTACATGCCCTTGACCGGAATCGAACCCAGGACCTTTCAGTCTGCAGGCTGACGCTCTATTCACTGAGCCAAACCGGTTTTGGCTGGAGTTGTCACCTTTTCCATTTCACCAGGAACAGCTGTCTTCAGGGTGTGGATGCCACACCCACTCACCTCGCCCACGCTGACGTGGCAGCTTCTCTTGCATCCCTATGCCGATGTCCCCCTCCACACCCCCGCCCCCCAGCATCCTGCCCGGTCTAAGTCCTCCCTCCTCTCCCACTTGTGTCCCTGCCTCCCCTCCTGCTGCCCTGACCATTTGTGAAAGACCATCCCGGTCCCTCTTCCACCTTCCTTCAGGATGCAGCTTCCTCCAGGAAGTCCTCCCTGACTTCCTCCTCTGCCTCCCCCCCCTCATGCCCCATCTCTGCTCCTGGCGGGGGGAGTGAGCTGTAGTGAGGTCTCTCCCTCGTCCTGATTCATTCGGGAAGGAGTTGCTGTCCCAGGAACTGTGCCCCTCAGCACTTTTCTAGAAACCCTCGGAGGCCAGTGGGTGAGATGGAGGCGCCTCCTCGTCAGCCCCTGTGCTGCCCAGCCCGGCCCAGGAGGGAAGTGGAGGCAGTTGCCAAACTTGGGGTTTAGGAATCTGCTGGCTCAACACGTCGGAAGAAGAAGTGGTGGGAGAGGAAGGGGAGGAGGGTTTTTGCTGAACCGGCTGTGTTTTCCGCCTCCAACTCCCTTGCCACCCACTCACGGTTTGGTCTGGTCACTAGGCTGCTTCGCAAGGCGCATCCCACTTGCTGAGACCACATTCCACTCGCTGAGACCGTCATCTCTCCCCTCGCCCCAGACTTTCCCAGAACCCGGACCCGCACACAGAACTTGCCGCCTCGAGTCCCTTAAAACCCCCGACTCCCTGTCTTTGCAGCTGGCGCTATAGGGTGGGGGCTCAGCCCATCTGGTATCCAGATGACATAACACATTCATCATTCTTTTTTTTCTCTTCTTTTTTTCTTTTTTATATATTTTATTGATTTTCCACAGAGAGGAAGAGAGAGGGATAGAGAGTTAGAAGCATCGATGAGAGAATCATCCAACAGCTGCCTCCTGCACACCCCTACTAGGGATGTGCCTGCAACCAAGGTACATGCCCTTGACCGGAATCGAACCCGGGACCTTCCAGTTCGCAGGCCGATGCTCCATCCACTGAGCCAAACCGGTTTCGGCTACATTCATAATTCTTCACCCCTTTTGGCCTCATGTGTTCCTCCTTCGGCGACCCTGACACCCAGCTGTCCCCAGGCCTGCTCAGGGCCTTCTTCCCACCTCTGAGCCACACCTGGCACCTCTGGGGCTCACTCCAGATTAGCGCCGTGAGGCAGAATGTCCCATGAGCCACACACACACACACACACACACACCCACATGCTTTCGCATTTTCCAACAGACCAGCAACGAGGAACGTTAAAAAAACGAGGTAAAATTAATTTGGATGGTGTATTTTATTGACTCAAATATACTTCAAGTCCTAACCGGTTTGGCTCAGTGGATAGAGCATCGGCCTGTGGACTGAAGGGTCCCGGGTTTGATTCCGGTCAAGGGCATGTACCTCGGTTATGGGCACATCCCCAGTAGAGGGTGTGCAGGAGGCAGCTGGTCGATGTTTCTAACTCTCTATCCCTCTCCCTTCCTCTCTGTAAAAAAAAAAAATCAAATATATATATAAAGATCCCGTGATCTGAGAAACGGTCTTGTAAACTGATCAGATCTAACGAAGTCTGAGCGGGTCAAGTCCCCACAGTCCCCACCCTCAGCTCTTTCCTGTGAGAATCTATTTCTGACCAGAGGGTTCCCCGGAAGAGGCCTTCAGAACGTGGGGGGCGGGGCAGAGGGAGCCTCCGTCTGTCTTCATGGAGGAGGGGGGCCTGGGGCCCGGTGCAGCCGAGACAGAGTCACCCCAACCCCAACCCCAACCCCAACCCCAACCCCAGGAGAGGCCTGGAGGCGCCCCAGGGCACATGGAAACTTCCAGGCTCTTGTTTGGAATCAACTTCCTCTAACAACAGGATCTCGTTCTCTAAACAGCCGGGAAATAAATACACAAACATGTGCCCTGCACTCTCCTGCATGTGGGCGGAAAAGGAGCCGCATAAACCCAACAAGCTCAGGGGAGGCCTGCGCGGTGGCCTAGGCACTCGGAGGCGGGAGCTAACCACTGGGGATGGTCTGAGCCACGTGACTGTTCCTGACTAAGAGCGAGTCTGGCTGCTGTCACATCCAGGGCTCATGGGCTTCTTCTTCTTCTTTTTCTTCTTCTTCTTCTTCTTCTTCTTCTTCTTCTTCTTCTTCTTCTTCTTCTTCTTCTTTTTAAAATATATTTTATTGATTTTTTACAGAGAGGAAGAGAGAAGGATAGAGAGTTAGAAACATCAATGAGAGAGAAACATCGATCAGCTGCCTCCTGCACAACCCCTCATTGGGGATGTGCCCGCAACCAAGGTACATGCCCTTGACCGGGATTGAACCCGGGACCTTTCAGTCCGCAGGCTGACGCTCTATCCACTGAGCCACACCAGTTTCGGCTCCCATGGGCTTCTTGACCAAGGTCAGTCTTTACCTTAAGTGAGCCCGTCTATTGTGTTTTTTGCATCTAAGATAACATATACCTGTGTGTGTGTGTGTGTGTGTGTGTGCGCGCGAATCCTCACCCGAGGATATTTGATATTTTCCATTGATTTTTAGGGAGCGTGGAAGAGAGAGGGAAAGACAGAGAGAAACATCACATCGACGTGAAACACATCGATTGGTGGCCTCCTGCACATGCTTGGACCAGGGTCCAGGGAGGAGCCTGCAACCGAGGTATGCGCCCGTGACTGGAGTCGAACCCAGGAACCTTTGGCCCACAGGCTGATGCTCTACCCACACCGACCCGGGCTAAGATAACAGACCTCTGACATGTCAGAGCGATCTCCTTTTCCAACCCCCTCAGGGCACACCCTCGCACCTCGGTAACCTGTGCCCTGAATACCATTGTTACAGAAAACCGGAGAGGAACCAAGCAATACGTAGAGAGATGGAGTTATATTTATTATGCTCGGGCCCAGAGGAAAATGTCTCTCAAATTCTGGGCCCCAAGATGGAGGGATTTCCACTATTTATATGGTTTTACCTTCTTTGACTCTCAAATATGAGGTGTTTCCAGTCCCCTTTGCAAGTTCTTTTTTTTTAAAATATATTTTATTGATTTTTTACGGAGAGGAAGGGAGAGATATAGAGAGCTAGAAACGTCGATAAGAGAGAAACATCGACCAGCCGCCTCTTGCACACCCCCTACTGGGCACGTGCCCTCAACTCAGGCACATGCCCTTGACCGGAATCGAACCTGGGACCCTTCAGTCCGCAGACCGACGCTCTACCACTGAGCCAAACTGGTTTCGGCGCTTTGCAAGTTCTTAAAGAGCCCTCAGTGCTGCGGCCTTGAGACTTCAACCAAAGGCTTGGCCTGGTGCCAGTACTGATAACCTTGTCCGGGGAAGGTGTAATGGCCTCTCTGAAGTGGGAGTAGTCTCATTTTCCTTATTATTTACGCAAGCAAGCATTTACAGAAGCCAAATAGCAGGGTTAAAATTTCCAACAGCAGTTTTTATATAAGATGGATGCTTCACCACCCCACGTGCTGCATGCCGATGGTCAACTCCCCGGGGCCCACCGATGCTAAGAAGCACGTCCCTTCCCGCTTTACCTTTTCACCCAATCCCAGAGCCTGCCCTTCTTTGCTGGCCCCACCCACTTCGTCTACCAGCAGCGGGTTTCCCGTAACCCTCCCACGCCCCCTTCGGGGATGGTAAGGTACAAACATACGCTGCAAAGCTGCCACGCACGCTCTAGCCCAGTGGTCGGCAAACTCATTCGTCAATAGAACCAAATATCAACAGTTTGACAATCGAAATTTCTTTGGAGAGCCACATTTCTTAAACCTAAACTTCTCCTAACGCCACTTCTTCAAAATAGACTCGCCCGGGCCATGGTGTTTTGTGGAAGAGCCACGCTCAAGGGCCAAAGAGCCGCCTGTGGCTCGCGAGCCGCCGTTTGCCCACCACACCTCTAAAGCTTTCTTTTAAAAAATATATTTTATTGATTTTACACAGAGAGGAATTGAGAGGGACAGAGAGTTAGAAACGTCGATGAGAGAGAAACATCGACCAGCTGCCTCCTGCACATCCCCCACTGGGGATGTGTCCGCAACCAAGGTACATGCCCCTGACCGGAATCGAACCCGGGACCTTTCAGTCCGCAGGCCGACACTCTATCCACTGAGCCACACCGGTTTCAGCCTGGATGTTCCTTCTACCTCGACTACCAACATCCCTCTTCTGCCCTCCAGCCTCCGCCCAGGCTGGCTCCAGGCCTGGCTAGTTCGCTCTCTCTGTCTCTCTATCTCTCTGTCTCCTCCTTCTGTCTGTGTGTCTGTCTGGTCCTTCCCTGCTTCCCCTGCCGTGTCTCCCTCTGTCCTCACACGTTAGCTTTCTGGAGTTGTCTCTCTCTCTCTCTCTCTCTCTCTCTCTCTCTCTCTTTTAAATATATTTTATTGATTTTGCACAGAGAGGAATTCAGAGGGATAGAGAGTTAGAAACATCGATGAGAGAGAAACATCGACCAGCCGCCTCCTGCACATCCCCCACTGGGGATGTGCCGCAACCAACGTACATGCCCTTGACCGGAATCGAACCCAGGACCTTTCAGTCTGCAGGCTGACGCTCTATTCACTGAGCCAAACTGGTTTTGGCTGGAGTTGTCACCTTTTCCATTTCACCAGGAACAGCTGTCTTCAGGGTGTGGACGCCATACCCACTCACCTCGCCCACGCTGACGTGGCAGCTTCTCTTGCATCCCTATGCCGATGTCCCCCTCCACACCCCCGCCCCCCAGCATCCTGCCCGGTCTAAGTCCTCCCTCCTCTCCCACTCGTGTCCCTGCCTCCCCTCCTGCTGCCCTGACCATTTATGAAAGACCATCCCGGTCCCTCTTCCACCTTCCTTCAGGATGCAGCTTCCTCCAGGAAGTCCTCCCTGACTTCCTCCTCTGCCTCCCCACCCTCATGCCCCATCTCTGCTCCTGGCGGGGGGAGTGAGCTGTAGTGAGGTCTCTCCCTCGTCCTGATTCATTCGGGAAGGAGTTGCTATCCCAGGAGCTGTGCCCCTCAGCACTTTTCTAGAAACCCTCGGAGGCCAGTGGGTGAGATGGAGGCGCCTCCTCGTCAGCCCCTGTGCTGCCCAGCCCGGCCCAGGAGGGAAGTGGAGGCAGTTGCCAAACTTGGGGTTTAGGAATCTGCTGGCTCAACACGTCGGAAGAAGAAGTGGTGGGAGAGGAAGGGGAGGAGGGTTTTGGCTGAACCGGCTGTGTTTTCCGCCTCCAACTGCCTTGCCACCCACCCACGGTTCGGTCTGGTCACTAGGCTGCTTCGCAAGGCACATCCCACTTGCTGAGACCACATTCCACTCGCTGAGACCGTCATCTCTCCCCTCGCCCCAGACTTTCCCAGAATCCGGACCCGCACACAGAACTTGCCGCCTCGAGTCCCTTAAAACCCCCGACTCCCTGTCTTTGCAGCTGGCGCTATAGGGTGGGGGGCTCAGCCCATCTGGTATCCAGATGACATAACACATTCATCATTCTTTTTTTTCTCTTCTTTTTTTCTTTTTTATATATTTTATTGATTTTCCACAGAGAGGAAGAGAGAGGGATAGAGAGTTAGAAGCATCGATGAGAGAATCATCCAACAGCTGCCTCCTGCACACCCCCTACTGGGGATGTGCCTGCAACCAAGGTACATGCCCTTGACCAGAATCGAACCCGGGACCTTCCAGTTCGTAGGCTGATGCTCCATCCACTGAGCCAAACCGGTTTCGGCTACATTCATAATTCTTCACCCCTTTTGGCCTCATGTGTTCCTCCTTCGGCGACTCTGACACCCAGCTGTCCCCAGGCCTGCTCAGGGCCTCCTTCCCACCTCTGAGCCACACCTGGCACCTCTGGGGTTCACTCCAGATTAGCGCCGTGAGGCAGAATGTCCCATGAGCCACACACACACACACACACACACATGCTTTCGCATTTCCCAACAGACCAGCAACGAGGAATGTTAAAAAAAATGAGGTAAAATTAATTTGGGTGGTATATTTTATTGACTCAAATATACTTCAAGCCCTAACCGGTTTGGCTCAGTGGATAGAGCATCGGCCTGCGGACTGAAGGGTCCCAGGTTCGATTCCGGTCAGGGGCATGTACATTGGTTGCGGGCACATCCCCGGTGGGGGGTGTGCAAGAGGCAGCTGGTCGATGTTACTCTCTCAACGACGTTTCTAGCTCTCTATCCCTCTCCTTTCCTCTCTGTTAAAAATCAATAAAATATATTAAAAAACAAAAACAAAAACAAAACAACCAAACAAACAAAAAGAGACTGTTTTCTCCATGTTAGCCATTCCACCTTTCAGGCTTCCAGAATTCCATGAATCCCCCAAACTTCATCCTGTTTTGGTGAGGGGGTGTAGAGTGTCACTTATTTATTGCTTTAAAACGTTGTAAAACAGCCCTGGCTGGTGGCTTAGTTAGCTGGGTCATCAAAAGGTTACAGGTTTGATCTCTGGCCCCAGCTGGGGCAAATTCGGGAGGTAGCCAATCCATGTGTCTCTCTCACATTGATGTTTTCTCTATCCTTCTCTCTCTCTCTCTCTCTCTCTCTCTCTCTCTCTCTCTCTCTCTCTCTCTCCCCACTTCCATTCTCTCTAAAAGTCAATGGAAAAAAATATTCTCAGGTGAGGTGTCAGGAAATTTCTCCAAAAGTGGCAGGTAGTGCATTCACAATGCCGCACAGCTGTCACCACCGTCTAGTTCCAGATCATATCTCCCCCCCCTCCGAAGGCACCTGTCTCCCCCCGCCTCTCCCCCCCCCTCACCTCATACCTATCCAGTCGTCAGTGCCCGGCCACCATCAGCCTGCTTGCTGTGGCTTCAGATTTGTTGTGGGAATTCAGCCTGTTGTGACTGTCAGACGCGTCAGCTTTCCTGGGGGCCTGGGTGTCCTCTCAGCCTCAGAGTCCCCCCGTGTCGACCTGTAGAGACCCCGTCCTCTGCCCACAGCACCCCCAGACGCCAGGTAAGGCCCAGCGTCAGGGATCCCAGCATCTGAGAAACGGATGCCCTGAGACTCAATGGCTGAGGAGTTCATTAAGATGCCGCGATCTCCCCTAATCGGTGTGGCTCAGTGGATAGAGTGTCGGCCTGTGGACTGAAAGGTCCAAGGTTTGATTCCGGTCAAGGGCATGTACCTTGGTTATGGGCACATCCCCAGTAGAGGGTGTGCAGGAGGCAGCTGGTCGATGTTTCTAACTCTCTATCCCTCTCCCTTCCTCTCTGTAAAAAAAAAAAAAAATCAAATATATATATAAAGATCCCGTGATCTGAGAAACGGTCTTGTAAACTGATCAGATCTAACGAAGTCTGAGCGGGTCAAGTCCCCACAGTCCCCACACTCAGCTCTTTCCTGTGAGAATCTATTTCTGACCAGAGGGTTCCCCGGAAGAGGCCTTCAGAACATGGGGGGCGGGGCAGAGGGAGCCTCTGTCTGTCTTCATGGAGGAGGGGGATCTGGGGCCGGTGCAGCCGAGACAGAGTCACCCCAACCCCAACCCCAACCCCAACCCCAACCCCAACCCCAACCCCAACCCCAGGAGCGGCCTGGAGGCGCCCCAGGGCACATGGAAACTTCCAGGCTCTTGTTTGGAATCAACTTCCTCTAACAACAGGATCTCGTTCTCTAAACAGCCGGGAAATAAATACACAAACATGTGCCCTGCACTCTCCTGCATGTGGGCGGAAAAGGAGCCGCATAAACCCAACAAGCTCAGGGGAGGCCTGCGCAGCGGCCTAGGCACTCGGAGGCGGGAGCTAACCACTGGGGATGGTCTGAGCCACGTGACTGTTCCTGACTAAGAGCGAGTCCGGCTGCTGTCACATCCAGGGCTCATGGGCTGCTTCTTCTTCTTCTTCTTCTTCTTCTTCTTCTTCTTCTTCTTCTTTTTAAAATATATTTTATTGATTTTTTTTACAGAGAGGAAGAGAGAGGGATAGAGAGTTAGAAACATCAATGAGAGAGAAACATCGATCAGCTGCCTCCTGCACAACCCCTCATTGGGGATGTGCCCGCAACCAAGGTACATGCCCTTGACCGGAATCGAACCCGGGACCTTTCAGTCTGCAGGCTGACGCTCTATCCACTGAGCCACACCGGTTTCGGCTCCCATGGGCTTCTTAACCAAGGTCAGTCTTTACCTTAAGTGAGCCTGTCCATTGCGTTTTTTGCATCTAAGATAACATATACCTGTGTGTGTGTGTGTGTGTGTGTGTGTATGTGTGAGTCCTCACCCGAGGATATTTGATATTTTCCATTGATTTTTAGGGAGCGTGGAAGAGAGAGGGAAAGACAGAGAGAAACATCACATCGACGTGAAACACATCGATTGGTGGCCTCCTGCACATGCTCGGACCAGGGTCCAGGGAGGAGCCTGCAACCGAGGTATGCGCCCGTGACTGGAGTCGAACCCAGGAACCTTTGGCCCACAGGCTGATGCTCTACCCACACCGACCCGGGCTAAGATAACAGACCTCTGACATGTCAGAGCGATC
>CM072936.1:8026766-8086766 GCA_036971965.1 Nyctalus aviator | reverse complement strand
GCGGGTTTCTGACTTCGTGCGGGAAAGATTTCACAACGTGAGTCCAGGAGGTTGTGAGAGCGTGTTCATTAAAGCGGGGACGGCAACACGGGAAGGGCTTAGGTAGAAGGGGCTCCAGGAGGTTCTAGGCGGCGGCTGTCAGCTCGCTGGGAAGTCCGAGCGAAGGGGGCCTCGGAGACAGGATGGGGGCTGAGCTGCCGCTGCGCACTGCTCCCCCGTTGCAATCTCGCGGGGACCTGTGGAGTTCTTAGGAGGAAGTAAAAGCTCATGCCAGGGAGGGGGCATGGACGTGCTCTAGAGCGAGCCCCTGCTGGCACCCTTTGTCCTGAGGGTTTTATCTCCGTTCCGCAGGCATGAATCTTAGGGGAGGGTTTCTCAGAATATCCATCAGTGTTCCAGGTTGTTTAAAAAAAAAAAAAAAATAGCCGAAACCGGTTTGGCTCAATGGATAGAGCGTCGGCTTGGGTACTGAAGGGTCCCGGGTTCGATTCCGGTCAAGGGCGTGTACCTTGGTTGCGGGCATGTCCCCAGTGGGGGGTGTGCAAGAGGCAGCTGATCGATGACTCTCTCTCATCGATGTTTCTAACTCTCTATCTCTCTCCCTTCCACTCTGTACAAAATCAATAAAATATATTTTAAAATATATATATATATGTAAAATATATATATATATAATTTATTTCAGAGAGGAAGAGAGAGGGAGAGATAGAAACATCAGTGATGGGAGAGAATCATTGATGGGCTGCCTCCTGCACGCCCCCCACTGGGGATCCAGCCAGCACCCCTGGCCTGGGCCCCGCCCGGGAATTGAACCATGACCTCTGGGTTCATAGGTGGACGCTCCATCACTGAGGCTCGCCGGCTGGCTGGGCTCCAGGTGTTTTTAATGTTCGGAGGCATCCAAATAAGCGTGGAGTGGAGCTTGGGGTTACTCTTTGGTTGCTTTTGCTGTTTTAGTTTTATCTTGGGTCTGTCTGGTGTTTTTATTTATTTATTTATTTTAAATGTATTTTATTGATTTTTTTTTTTACAGAGAGGAAGGGAGATGGATAGTGAGCTAGAAACATCCATCAGCTGCCTCTTGCACACCCCCACAGGGGATGTGCCCGCAACTAAGCTACATGCCCTTGACCGGAATCGAACCTGGGGCCCTTCAGTCCGCAGGCCGACGTTCTACCCGCTGAGCCACACCGGTTTCGGCTCCCGTGGGGTTTTCTGAGCTCCCTAACTTCCCCTGTCCTTGGGTTCCGCCGGCACCGGTGGCATCACCCGGGCCTCTGCTCTCTCTCTCCCCGACCCGGGGGCTGAGCTCTGTGTCCTCTGGTTGGGAGGAGAGAGACAAACAGTTTGCTCTCACATGTCCTTGGCGAGGGGAACACAGCCTGGAGATGCACCAGCTGGCCGCACTTTGTCCCAGTGGTTTGGCCTCCCGTAGTGTCCTGTCCCGTTTCCCCCTTCTCCGTGCCCAGTTTTCCCAGCTTCTGGCTGTCCTGCCTCTGTCGGCCCAGTCTGTGTCTGTCTGTCGCCGGGGCCCCGGCTCTGTGGTCATCGCTGTGGCCTTTCTGTGGACTCAGCCCTGAGCTGCCTCCCTGGGGACCCAGGCAGGAGCAGTCCTGGCCAGTCATCGGGGCTATGCCCGGCAGACCGGAAGGGGCACACCCTGGGAGGCTGGGAGGAGGGGAGGGGCAGGCTGCGGGTGCTCCGGGAGGAAGCCTCCCAGGGCCCCCTGGGGACAGCGAGCCCTCTCCCCGACCCCAGGCCTCCAGGGTCACACCGCACACCGCAGGTCTGGCTTCCGGGAAGCTGGCGACAGACACTGAGACTGCGGGTATGGACCGGTCAGCTCTCCACCCTCCCCCCAGGCCATCCTGACCTCAGGCCAGTAATTTGGGCTGTGAGTCATGGGAAGAACACAGGACAAACACACCTCGGGAGGAGGGAAAGGCCACTCCTGTTACCCCCCCCCCCCCCCCCCCGGAGGCGATGTGTGTGGGCCGGGAGGTGCAGTGCCTAGCAGCCCGGCACACAGGACCCACGAGGTGCCAGACCCCAGACCGCCGGGTCCCTGCTGAGGGCCTGGACCCTGCTCCTGGGTGGCATATGGTCAAATCCGGGGCCCTCTTGCAAGAGACGGTAAGGATGGAGGGGAGAGGGATGGAGGAAGGGGATGAGGTGGGGGCAGGGGGCGGGGGCAGGGAGGGTCCATAATCTTGGCCAGGGAGTCTCCTTCTTTTCAGAATCTGGGCATCAGACCCGGAATGTGAAGAACGGACTCTTAGTCACCATCCCATTAGAATCCACATCAGGACCCCGGGCTCTTGGACTGCCTGGGGTGGGGGGGAGGGAGGGCGGGGCAGCCCGAGGGGAGGCTGCCCCCAGGATCCAAATACATCACCGCCCTCAGGTGTCCGGGAAGCTCTCCAGCCAGCACCTTCCCGGAAAGCCACCACATGGTCACGTGGGCCCAGGGGCGAGCCCTCGCACCCAACGATTGCACCACTCCTCAGGCCCTTGGATTCCTGTTCCCGCATAACCTGTAACCTCCGCGCGGAGAGGCAGGCGCGCCCCGGCCCGCAGCGCGCACAGAGCATCTCCAGGAGCGCAGCGCGCAGGTAACTGGCAGCCACGGGGCTCATCCCAGCGTCCCCCGGCCCCACCCCTGCCACCCCCCACCCCCCACACCCCATGGGACCCTCTGGCCCGGGTGTAACTCTGTGATGGGGTCGCCGGTAGATTCTCCCCCCGGGTGCCGGCTGTCTCCCCCCCCCCCCCTGCCAGCAGCGGTTCAGCCAGACTGGCTGGCACGCGCGCGCGCACACACATGGGTGACCCTGTCGCTTCTCTGTGCCTCAGTTTCCCTCTTTGTTATTATGATCATCATTATTTTTCTTTAAAAAAAAATGTATTTAAGCCGAAACCGGTTTGGCTCAGTGGATAGAGCGTCGGACTGCGGACTGAAGGGTCCCAGGTTCGATTCTGGTCAAGGGCATGCACCTTGGTTGCCGGCACATCCCCGGTGGGAGGTGTGCAGGAGGCAGCTGATAGATGTTTCTCTCTCATCGATGTTTCTAGCTCTCTATCCCTTTCCCTTCCTTTCCGTAAAAAAAATCCATAAAATATATTTTAAAGTATATATGTATCTAAAAATATATCCTTATTGATTTCAGAGAGGAAGGGAGAGGGAGAGACAGAAGCATCCATGATGAGAGAGAATCTGCTGCCTCCTGTACGCCCCCTATTGGGGATCGAGCACGCGACTCAGGCACATGCCCTGGACTGGAATCGAACCTGGGACCCTTCAGTCCGCAGGCTGATGATGCTCTATCCATTGAGCCAAACCAGCTAGGCCTTAAAAAATATTTTTATTGAGTTCAAAGAGGAAGGGAGAGGAAGAGGGAGGTAGGAACATCAGTGATGAAGAGAATCATTGATCCGCTGCCTTCTGCACGCCCCACACTGGGGGGTCGTGCCTGCAACCCGGGCATGGAACCGGGAGTCTATTCCTGACTGGAAATCGAACCGTGACCTCCTGGTTCACAGGTCGAAACTCAAACACTGAGCCACGCGGGCCGGGCCCTCTTTATCATTATATCCGTCAAATATCAATAAGCACACGCTGTGTGCCTGGTGCCGTTCGGGATGCCAGCCATGGCAAGGAAGAGCAGACACTCCGGGAAATGGGGATAATGATAATAACCCTGACATTCTGGGAAATGGAGATAATAATAACTTACTTCATAGGGTTACGCCTCATCTATTATTTGAATGATTATAATATTATGATGATAATTACTAGAGGCCCGAACCACGAAATTCATGCATGGGGTCGGGGAGGGGGAGTGTCCCTCAGCCCAGCCTGCACCCTCTCCAATCTGGGACCCCTAGAGGGATGTCCGACTGTCCGTTTAGATCCGATCCTGCTGGGATCAGGCCTAAATGGGCAGTCAGACATCCCTCTCACAATCCAGGACTGCTAGCTCCCAACTGCTCACCTGCCTGCCTTTCTGATCGCCCCTAACTGCTTCTGCCTGCCCACTCCCTAACCACTCCCATACCAGCCTGGTTGATGTCTAACTGCTCCCCTCCCAGCCTGGTCACCCCTAACTGCCCTCTCCTTCAGGCCTGGTCACCCCTAACTGCCCTCCCCTGCAAGGTTGATCACCTCCAACTGCCCTCCCTTGCAGGCCTGGTCCCTCACAACTGCACTCCCCTGCTGGCCATCTTGTGGTGGCCATCTTGTGTCCACATGGGGGCAGGATCTTTGACCACATGGGGCAGCCATCTTGTGTGTTGGAGTGATGCTCTATCTGCATATTACTCTTTTATTTAGATAGGATAGAGGCCTGGTGCACAGGTGAGGGCCAGCTGGTTTGCCCTGAAGGGTGTCCCAGATCAGGGTGGGGGTTCCCTTCTGGGCGAGGGGCCTGTGGTAGTTTGCAGGCTGGCCACGCCCCCTGGTGACCCAAGTGGAGGCCCTGGTATCTGGATTTATTTACCTTCTACAATTAAAGCTTTGTAGCCTAGAGCTGAGCCAAGCCTCCTGCTTGCTCTGTGGCAGTGGCAGGCAGCCATTTCTGTTGGGGTTCATGTATCTCCTATAATTGAAACTTTGGCCGAAACCGGTTTGGCTCAGTGGATAGAGCGTCGGCTTGGGGACTGAAAGGTCCTGGGTTCGATTCCGGTCAAGGGCATGTGCCTTGGTTGCGGGCATATCCCCAGTGGGGGGTGTGCAGGAGGCAGCTGATTGATGACTCTCATCGATGTTTCTAACTCTCTATCCCTCTCTCTTCTTCTCTGTACAAAATCAATAAAATATATTTAAAATATATATATATATATATATATATATATATATATATATATATAATTGAAACTTTGTAGCCTAGAGTGGAGGCCTGGGCTGGCCAGGGTGTGGGGAAAGCTTGGCTTCCTCCATTGCTGGAGGCAAACTTAGCCTCATGCTCTTTCCAGCTCCTGTTTGGATCTGTTTACTTTCTATCAGTGAAACTTTGTAGCCTGGAGTGGAGGCTTAGGCCGGCAAGGGCAGGGGGAAAGCTTGGCTTCCTCCATCGCCCGGGAAACCCAAGCCTCCCTCCGGCTCTCTGTGGCTGTCGCCATCTTGGTTGGGTTTATTTGCATACTCGCTCTGATGGGCTGGTGGGCGTGGCTGGTGGGCATAGCAGAGTGATGGTTAATCTGCACATTACTCTTTTATGAAGTAGGATATGTTTTAGATGTAGATAGAGACCTATAAACAGACTGTATTATATAAAACTAGAGGCCCAGTGCATGAAATTCATGCACTGGTAGGGTCTCTAGCAGCTGCTGGCTGCTGGCTGCCACCCTCTACCAGGTGCCTCCTCCCCTGGCCGGCCCCGTCCCCTGGCTAAACTCCCGGACAACCTCCCAGTCCGGGGGATGGACACAATTTGCATATAATAAAAACTATGCTTTCATTATACTGTAAAGGATAATAACACTGCACGTGGGTTACCATGAAATGTCCCTTCGAACGAGGCTGGCCCAGACAGCAGACTGGCTCTGAAGCCGTTATGGGAGGCAGGAGGGTCTGTGTGTGCAGAGAGGGAAACAGATCAAAGACAAGATTAAGGGATGGCACTGTGGGTACTGACGGTTCCCATTTCCGTTTGATATAGTGGTAAAAGGGAAGTAACATACACAGAGTTGCTTACACGCAGAGGACTTTCCGGATTTTAATCGGTAAGAGCGGGGGGGGGCGGGGGGGGTAAGGGGGAAGTCTCGGGGCCGGGAGAGAGGGTGGGCCCGGAGGGCAGAGAGCAGTGCCTGTCTCGCGCACACGCCGGAGGCCACCGAGGACCAGGTACTGCGCCAGCTCTTTGCGCCCTTGAACTCGGCAAATCCGCCCAACACCCGCCAGGTGAGGCCAGTGGAGGCACAGAGAGGTTAAGCGCCGTGCCCAAGGCCACACAGCTCGTGAGAGTTTAAGTGTTTTAAAAAAACATATATTTTATTGATTTTTTACAGAGAGGAAGGGAGAGGGATAGAGAGTTAGAAATCATCGACCAGCTGCCTCTTGCACACCCCCATTGGGGATGTGCCCGCAACCAAGGCCCATGCCCTTGACCGGAATTGAACCCAGGACCTTTTGGTCCACAGGCCAATGCTCTATCCACTGAGCCAAACTGGTTTCGGCTAAGTTTTTAATTAAAAAGAAAATCCTTACTCAAGGATATGTTTCTGTTGATTTTTAGGGAGAGAGAAGGCTCGCGGGGAGAGAAACATCCCATGAGAGAGAAACATTGATTGGTTGCCTCCAATACACCCCCAGAAGAAGGATGGAACCCCAAACCTAAGGATGTGCCCTGACAGGGAATCGAGGTTACCACCTTTTGGGGCACCGGATGCTGCTCCAACCCACTAAGCCACCCAGCCAGGGAGAGTTTAAAAATAGTTTCTAAAGAACTTTTAAAAATATATTTTTTTATTGATTTCAGAGAGAAAGGGAGACGGAAAAAGAGAGGGAAGCATCACTGATGAGAGAGGATCATTGATTGACTGCCCCCTGCACGCCCCCTGCTGGGGATTGACCCCACAATCTGGGCATGTGCCCTGGACCAGAATTGAACCCGGGACCTTTCAGTCCACAAGCCGACGCTCTGTCCACGGAGCCAAATGGGCTAATGCTTTACTTTTTAATTAATTAATTGTTTCATTGATTGATTGATTATTAAAGAGAGGAAGGGTCCTGGCCAGTGTTGCTAAATGGTTAGAATGCCGGCCTTTGCATTGAAGGGTCGTGGTTTCAATGCCAGGTCAAGGGCATGTGTCTGCGCTGTGGGTGTGATCCCTGGCCGCAGTCTGGGCATGTGCTCTCTCATATCTCTCTTTCCAGCCTGGGCATGTGCTCTCTCACATCACTCCCTCTCTCTCTCTCTCTTTCTCTCCCCCCTGCCTCTCTTCCACTCTCTCCAGAAATCAATGGGAAAAATATCCTCAGGTGAGGATGAACATAAACAGAGAGAGAGAGAGAGAGAGAGAGAGAGAGAGAGAGAGAGAGAGAGAGAGATTGCTTTGCTGTTCCACTTATTTATGATCGGCTGCCTCCTGCACACCCCCTACTGGGGATCTGCCACCCGGCATGTGCCCTTGACTGGAATCGAACCTGGGACCTTTCAATCCGTCAGCCAGACGCTCTATCCACTGAGCCAAACCAGCCAGGGCGGGTCCCCCTGTTGATGCCCTCCTTGGCTGTTTCTTACCTGTGCCCTGACTGGGATCACACCCGCAGCCGCCGTGTGTCGGGGTGACGCTCTCGCAGCCTGACTCCGCCAGGGCTCCGAGGGGTTGGGCTTTGAAAGCTCACACAGGGTCACTCCAGGGCGGAGATGCGGGAACAGAGTGCCCTTCTTCCAGCACACTCCAACTTCAAAGGGCTGGGCCTCTCAGCGGCCGCTCGGCTTCTCCTTCGCTTTTGCAGGAGGGAGGGACGGGGGGGGGGGCGCACCCCAACTTCCCCTCCGCCTTTCCTGTTTTGGCAGCCCTGACGGGAACTCTGGGCAGCACCAGCTGGCCAGCCCGGGTCAGCAGCGAGCCTCAGAGTCAGGCCCCATAGGAACCCCCCAGCTCCCCAGCTCCCCCAGCTCCCCCAGCTCCCCCAGTTTTTGCTCTGTGCCACATGCTTCTCACACAGTAACACCCCGAGACCTCCCCAAACCGGTGAGGCAGGCTCAGCGGGGTGCCTCTCATTCCTCAGACGAACCGAAACCGAGTCACAGGGCCCCATCTGCTCGCGGCCACTGGCTGTCCTGCCTGTAGCCCTCCCGAGAATAGGTTTTTGGGATGATAGCATTCTAGGGCCCGGAGTACCAGCGTGGGGCTAACACGGTTTGAAACCCAACTCTGCTTCTTGCTTAGCTGAGTCATCTTAGGTAAGTTATTTAAGTCTCTGTGCCTCGGTCTCCTCATCTGCAGAATGGGTATAACGGTGGCATTAAAACCAGAGGTCTGGCCCTCACCGGTTTGGCTCAGTGGATAGAGCGTCGGCCTGCGGACTGAAGGGTCCCAGGTTCGATTCCGGTCAGGGGCATGTACATTGGTTGTGGACACATCCTTAGTGGGGTGTGTGCAGGAGGCAGCTGATGGATGTTTCTCTCTCATCGATGTTTCTAACTCTCTACCCCTCTCTCTTTCTCTCTGTAGAAAAATCAATAAAGTATATTAAAAACACACACACACACACACACAAAAACCAGAGGGTTGGCCCTAACCAGTTGGGCTCAGTGGATAGAGGGTCGACCTGCAGACTGAAGGGTCCCAGGTTCAATTCCGGTCAAAGGCATGTACCTTGGTTGAGGGCACATCCCCAGTGGGGAGTGTGCAGGAGGCAGCTGATCGGTTTCTCTCTCTTTGATGTTTCTAACTATCTCTCTCCCTTCCTCTCTAAAAAAAAAAAAAAAAAAAAAAATCAATAAGATATATATTTCTAAAAAACACCCAGAGGGTCCTTATAAGGATTAAACAATTCCATGTGTAACGGTGCTTGGAGCAATGCCCAGCACATTAACACAAAGTGTGCAGTAGATAATGGCTTCTAAGAACAATATTAATAATCATACCAACAACCATAATTATTATTGCTGCGATAGATAGTGTCGCTTCTCTGCTCAGGACCCGCCCCAGCTCACATGAAATAAGAGATGAGGTCGGAAACGGCCCGCGCGGCCCCTGATAGCTCTCTGCTCTGACTTCCCCTTAATCTCCTCAACTGCCACGCGGGCCGCACGATGTTCCCTGCCCGTGGCCGTGATCACGTTCCTCCCTCAGGGCCCCTGCACTAGCGGTTTCCCCCCGCCTCCAAGGCTCCCAGAAACCCCCACCCAGCGCCCTCTCATCTCCTGTATGGCTTCGCTCAGACGTCACCTCCCCCGAGAAGCCCTCCCTGACCACTCGTTCAGAATGCCAACAGAGGGAATTAAAAATTCCCTGTGTGATTTCCCTCTCTTTCCCTCTCTCTCTCCTCTCTCTCTCTCTCTCTCTCCATAGCGTTTGTCACCTTCGGAAATACTTAGTATTTTGCTTATTTCCCCCCCCCCCCACCTGTCTGACTCCTCCCACTGGAGTGACAGACCCAAGAAAAAAAGGGTATTTGTCTGCCTGTCCCTTGCTGGGCGTCCAGGGATGGCAATGGAGAAGGTACTCAGGAGTTGTATTGAATGAATGAATGAATGAATGGATGAATGAATGAATGAGTTGTAGAGAATTCAACATTGTTTCCCTGCTTACCCAACACTATATTACTTTATTTTATTTTATTTTACTTTATTGATTTTTTACAGAGAGGATGAGAGAGGAACAGAGAGCCAGAAACATTGATGAGAGAAACACTGATCAGCCACCTCCTGCACACCCCCCACCAGGGATGTGCCTGCAACCGAGGTACATGCCCCCAACTGGAATCGAACCCGGGACCCTTCAGTCCGCAGGCCGACGCTCTATCCACTGAGCCAAACTGGCCTCAGCACTCTCATTACTTTGTAACATTGCCCCAGTGGGATTCTAGAAACATCTGTTTCTGGACACGGCTGCCGGCTACCCAGGTGTGCTCGGGTTGGGAAACCCAGAGAGTGTCCCTGTGTGAGGTGTGCCTTTGCTGTCTGCATGTTTTCCTAGGATCTCATTTATGTTTAAAAAAAAAAAAAGCTGAAACCGATTTGGCTCAGTGGATAGAGCATCGGCCTGCGAACTGAAAGGTCCCGGGTTTGATTCCGGTCAAGGGCATGTACCTTGGTTGCGGGCACATCCCCAGTAGGGGGTGTGCAAGAGGCAGCTGATCGATGATTCTCTCTCATCGATGTTTCTAACTCTCTGTCCCTCTCTCTTCCTCTCTGTAAAAAATCAATAAAATATATATATTTTAAAAAGTGTGTGTGTGTGTGGGGGGAGGGTGAGGGGGGCTGCTGGCTGGGTGGCTCAGTTGGTTGGATCCCAAAAGGTTGCAGGTTTGATTCCCGGTCAGGGCACAGACCTAGGTTTCGCGTTCGATCCCTGGTCGGGGCACGTGGGAGAGGCAATTGATCGATGTTTCTCTCTCTCTCTCTCTCTCTCTCTCCCACACTCTCTAAAAATCAATGGAAATAATATCCTCCGGTGAAGATTAACAAAAACAAACCGAAGGGAAAATTGCTCTAGAGGGACATTTCCATGGCACTCAGATTTGAAAATGCAGACGAAGAGGAACCAAGACAAACACTTTTGCTCTGAATACCCATCAGCCTCTCCCTCTCAATCGGTTCTTCTCAGGTCCGGTATTTTAAATCCCAGAATTCCATGTGGCTGCTAGGCCAGTGTTCTGACAAGTTAACGAGCTAGAACTTAATGGTCCGATAAGGTAAGCCACTCGCCAGGGGTAGCTATTTACATAAATTTAAATGGAGTAAAATGTTTGCTTCCTCAGTCTCCATGGCCCTATTTCTTTTTAAATATGTTTTTGTTGATTTGAGAGAGGACACGATAAGAAGAGGGAGAGGGAGAGGGAGAGGGAGAGGGAGAAGAAATGTCCATCGGCTGCCCCCTGCAGGCTCCCTGCTGGGATTGAGCCCACCACCCAGGCTTGTGCCCTGACTGGGAATTGAACTGGCGACCTTTCGGTGCTCAGGACGATGCTCAGCCAACTGAGCCACGAGCCACGGTGGCCGGGGCCCCGTCTCCATTGCTCAGTGGCCCTGTGCTGGCGACTGCCACGGCAGACAGCACAGACATGGAACATTTCCGCCAGCGTGAGAGTTCCACAGGACAGCGCAGTGCCACGATTCCGAGTAACAGCCGGCCACGGCTCCAGTGGTGTCGAGTTTCAGAATTCCAAGATCTTTTTTCTTTTTTTAAAATATATATATATTTTTTATTGTTTTCAGAGAGGCAGGGAGAGAGACAGAAACATCAATGATGAGAGGGAATCATTGATCGGCTGCCTCCTGCACATCCCTTACTAGGGTACGAGCCTGCAACTCAGGCATGTGCCCTGGACCAGAATGGAACCAGAACCCTTCGGTCCCCAGCCCGATGCTCTATCCACTGAGCTAAACTGGCTAGGGCAGAATTCCTAGGTTTTTTTGTGTGTGTTTTTTTTTTAAATCACGATCGTGTTCTGGCATTGTAACATTCCCGAGTTCCGAGATGTTCCTAAGCAGAGAGTCTAACACTGTCTTGTTTTAGAATTTCCAGAATGCTCCCCAGCCACTGCTCTCACCTGGCATTCTACAGTTCCAGGATTCTGACAGGCTGGAGTTCTAGGTTGGCGTATTCTAAAATTCCAAATGCTAGCGAGCTAGTCCACCGGGATCGCTAGAAGCCCAGAATTCAGACACACCGGCTTCCCAACATTGTCTTATCCTAGTTTCTTTTCTTTTCTTTTTTTTTTTTTTAAATCCTTGTTCTGGCCGAAACCGGTTTGGCTCAGTGGATAGAGCGTCGGCCTGCAGACTGAAAGGTCCCGGGTTCGATTCCAGTCAAGGGCATGTGCCTTGGTTGCGGGCACATCCCCAGTAGGGGGTGTGCAAGAGGCAGCTGGTCAATGTTTCTCTCTCATCGATGTTTCTAGCTCTCTAACCCTCTATCCTCCTCTCTGTAAAAAAAAAAATAAAAAAAAATCGATAAAACATTAAAAAAAATCCTTATTCGGGGAATATTTTTACACTGACTTTTAGAGAGGGCGGAAGAGAGAGGGAAAGACAGAGAGGAACATCGATGTGAGAGAAACACATCGATGGGTTGCCCCCTGCACGCGCCCTGACTGAGATCTGGGCCCGAGAGGGGCCTCCAACCCGGGTACGCGCCCTTGACCGGAATCAAACCCGGGACCCTTCGGTCCGCAGGCCAGTGCTCTGTCCGCTGCGCCACACCAGCCAGGGCTCACCGCCTAGTTCCTAAGCTCCCGACGGGCCGGGTTCCCACGCCGGAGGGTTCCCAGGGCGGGAGCGTGTCCCTGACCGAGGTGCCCTGGCTTCTGTCTCCCGCCAGGTGTCTGGATGGAGAACGCGTCTGCCGGCGGCGACTACGATTATGGCCACTACGGCTCGGAGGGCTTGGACTTCCCGGTGGACTGCGCTCACGGCGCCTGCCAGGCCATCGGGCCTCTCCGCGCGGCCCCCCTCCTGCTCTACGCTGTGGTCTTCCTGGCCGGGGTGCCGGGCAACGCCATGGTGGCCTGGGCGAGCCACAGAGAGGCCCGGCGGCGGGCCGGGGCCACCTGGTTCCTCCATCTGGCCGCGGCCGACCTGCTCTGCTGCCTGTCCCTGCCGGTCCTGGCGGTGCCCGTGGCGCTGGGCGGCGAGTGGCCCTACGGGGCCGTGGGCTGCCGGGCGCTGCCCTCGGCCATCCTGCTGTCCATGTTCACCAGCGTCCTGCTGCTGGCGGCCCTCAGCGCCGACCTCTGGCTCCTGGCCCTCCGGCCGGCCGCCGGGGCGCCCGATCGCCGGGCCTGCCGGGTGCGCCTGGCCTGTGGGGCGGCCTGGGCCCTGGCCCTGCTGCTGACCCTGCCCTCCGCCGTGTACCGCCGGCTGCACCGGGAGCACTACCCGGCCCGGCTGGAGTGCGTGGTGGACTACGGCGGCTCGGCGCTGGCCGAGGGCGCGGTGGCCGCCTCCCGGTTCCTGTTCGGCTTCCTGGGGCCGCTGGTGGTGGTGGCCGGCTGCCACGGCGCCCTCCTGTGCCGCGCGGCCCCCCGCCGCTGGCCGCTGGGCACGGCCGTGGTGGCCGGCTTCTTCGTGTGCTGGGCGCCCCACCACCTGCTGGGGCTGGTGCTCGCCCTGGCCGCCCCGGGCTCCCGGCTGCTGGCCCGGGCCCTGCGGGCCGAGCCGCTGGTGGCCGGCCTGGCCCTGGCCCACAGCTGCCTCAACCCCGCGCTCTTCCTGTACTTCGGGCGGGCCCGGCTCTGCCGCTCACTGCCGGCCGCGTGCCGCTGGGCCCTGCAGGGGCCCCGGAGCCGGGAGGAGAGCGCCCTCAGCAGGAAGTCCACCAGCCACGACCTGGTCTCCGAGGTGGCCGTGTAGGTTGCAGGGGAAACCGGTGGGTGTCCTGCGATCCCATGTCACGGAACTGGCTTCAGGCAGAGGGAGAGTCAGAGGTTCAAGGCTACGGTCATTTATCCCTTTATTCACAAACGTTCCTTTAAAAAAAACAACATATATATATACACACACACACCGGTATATATATATATATATCTTGCCCTAACTGGTTTGGCTCAGTGGATAGAACGTCGGCCTGCGGACGGAAGGGTCCCAGGTTCGATTCTGGCCTGTATCTTGATTGCAGGCACATCCCCAGTAGGGGGTGTGCAGGAGATAACTGGCCAATGTTTCTCTCTCATCAATGTTTCTAACTTGATATTCCTCTCCCTTCCTTTTTTTTTTTTTTTTTTTCTTTTTTTAAATATATTTTATTGATTTTTCACAGAGAGGAAAAGAGAGGAATAGAGAGTTAGAAATATCGATGAGAGAGAATCATCGATCAGCTCCCTCTTGCACACCCCCTACTGGGGATGTGCCCGCAATCAAGGTACATGCCCTTGACCGGAATCGAACCCGGGACCTTTCAGTCTGTGGGCCGACGCTCTATCCACTGAGCCAAACCGGTTTCTGCTCCCTTCCTCTCTTTAAAAAAAACCCAAAAACAATAAAATATATTTAAAAGGTATTTAAAGATTTTTAAAATTGATTTTTAGAGGAAGAGAGAGAGACAGAAAGAGAAAGAAACATCGACGTGAGAGGGAATCATCGACCAGCTGCCTCCTGCACACCCCCTCCTAGGGACTGAGCCCGAAACCTGGCATGTGCCCTGACCAAGGAATCGAACCAACCACCTCCTGGTGCGTGGGATGACTCCCAGCCACACCGGCCTGGGTTGTTCAGATCCTTTAAACCACACAGTCGTGGCACCTGAGTGTAGAGTCGTTGCTCCATTTTCCTTTCAGGTCATTCTTACAACAACCAAGGAGGGTGAGGGAGAGGCTTCGTGTTAGAAGCTGAGGCCCAGGGAGGGGAGGTCATTGGCCCAAGGCCACACTGCAAGGGAATGACAGAGCCGAGATCGGATCCCATGTTTACTGGACTCCAGTGTCCACGCTCTCCTTAATCAGTGAAATTCTCCTTCGACGCCTTGTTCACATGACGCTCTCTCCAGCGAGCCCTCCCTGATGCATCCCCTTCCCAGGGAGGAAGCAGTGTGCTTCTCTTTTCCAACTTCCCAGAATACAAGTTCCCAGCTGCATTGTAAATCCCCCAAGGGTGACTTCTGGGCCACTTTAATTCCTTAAAAAAAAAAAAAAAAAAAAAAAAAAAAAATATATATATATATATATATATATATATATATTTTATTGATTTTTTTTTTACAGACAGGAAGAAAGAGGGACAGAGAGTTAGAAACATCTATGAGAGAGAATCATCCATCAGCTGCCTCCTGCACACCCCCCACAGGGGATGTGCCCGCAACCGAGGCACATGCCCTTGACCGGAATCGAATCTGGGACCTTTCAGTACGAAGGCCGACGCTCTATCTACTGAGCCAAACCGGTTTCGGCTAATCTCCTTTTTAAAAATAATTTTTTATTTTTCAATTGCAGTTCACATACATTACTGTATTAGTGTCAGGTGTACACCCCAGTGAGACATTATGTAACTTACTAGATAATCATCCCAATATATCCTGTGCCCGTATGATAACATATCTAGTCATTAAGATATAACTGATTGTATGCCCTATGTTGTAATTCACATCCGCATGACTATTTTGTAACTGACCATTTGTACTTCCTTTAAAAAAATTTTTTTTATTGTTTAAAGTATTACATGTCTCTTTTCCCCTCAATTTGTACTTCTTAATCCCTTCATCTTTTCCACTCACCTCCCCTACCCTCCTCCTATTTAGTAACCATCAAAATGTTTTCTGTACCTATGAATGTTTCTGTTCTACTTGTTCGTCTATTTTGATCTTTGGATTCAATTTTGATAAATATGTATTTATTGGCATTTTATTGTTCATATGTTTAATTTATTTTTCTTCTTCTTCTTAAAGAAGACCCTTTAACATGTAATACTGGTTTGGCGGCGATGAGTTCCTTTAGCTTTTTCTTGTCTGGAAAGTTCTTTATATGTCCTTCCATTCTAGATGATACCGTGTTTCCATGAAAATAAGACATCCTCCGAAAATAAGACCTACTTACAGGTTTCCTTCTGAGTGAAATATAAGGCATCTCCCAGAAAATAAGCACCCCCCCCCCTAGGCTAACCATGAGAGATTTGGTCCACTGATTCTGAAAGAAATGGAGTCACAAGAAATTCACCGGGAAATTCAGAAATTGGATTGTTATGATGATGTTCCAGAAGATGAGGACATGATTGTCATTGAATAAATGAGTAAATTCTTGATACTGTAGGATTCACAGCTTGTCTGGTTTGTGTTGACAACTACCATACTACCGTACCGTATACAGGTAATAAATTTCCTTTATTTTCATTTAACAATAAATGTGTACCGTATACTTCTTCATGGAAAAATAAGACATCCCCTGAAAATAAGACCTAGCGCATCTTTGGGAGCAAAAATTAATATAAGACACTGTCTTATTTTCGGGGAAACAGGGTAGTTTTGTTAGGAAGAGTAATCTTGATTGTAGGTCCTTGTTTCTCTTTAATTTGAATATGTATATATATATATACATTTTTGTTTTGTTTTGTTTTGTTTTGTTTTGTTTTTGCCAGTCCCTTCTGGCTTGCAAAGTTCCTGTTGAGAAATTAGCTGGCAGTCTTATTTTAAGGAAACTCCCTGGCTTCTTTTAAGGTTCTTTTTTTCTCTTTAATCTCTTACATTTTAATTATAATGTGGCTTGGTGTGAGCCTCTTTGGATTCCTCTTTTGGGACGCTGCACTTCCGGGACTTGTATGTCTATTTCCCTGACCATGTTAGGGAAGTTTTCTGTCACTTTTTTTCAAATAGGCTTTCAATGTTTGGCTTTCTTTCTTCTCTTCCTGGCCCTCTGTGCTGTGAATGTTGCCACACTTGAATTTGTCCCAGAGGCTCCTTACACTATTTTCGTGTTCTGTTTTGTTTTTATTCTTTTTTTTCTTTTTGCTGTCCCTATTATGCTTCCGTGTATTCCAAATCCCTGGTTTGATTCTTGGCATCATCAACTCTACTATTGGTTCCTCATAAATTATTCGTTTTAGTAAGCGCATCCTTCATTTCTGACTGGTTCTTTTTAGGGTTTCCATTCCCTCCCCCCTTTAAAAAAATATATTTTATTGATTTTTTACAGAGAGGAAGGGAGAGGAGAGAGATATAGAGCCAGAAACATTGATGAGAGAGAGACATCGACCAGCTGCCTCCTGCACACCCCACACCAGGGATGTGCCCGCAACCAAAGTACATGCTCCTGATTGGAATCGAACCTGGTACCTTTCAATCTGCAGACCGATGCTCTATCCACTGAGCCAAACTGGTTTCAGCTCCATGTCCTTTTTTATGCTGCTGAGGTTCCATTGAGTTTATTGAGCATCCTTATAACCAGGGTTTTGAACTCTGCATGTAGTAGATTGCTTGTCTCCATTTTGTTTAGATCTTTTTTTTTTTTTTTTTTTTTTTTTTTTTTTTTTTTTTTTTTTTTAGTTTTTGGCTTGTTCTTTTTTTGGGGGCACGTTTCTTTGTCTCCCCATTTTGTCAGGCTCCTTGTTTCTATGTATTAGGTAGAGCTGCTATGTCTCCTGGGCTTGGTAGAGTGGCCTAATGTAGTAGGTGTCCTATAAGGTCCAGTGACATAACCTCCCTATTCACCTCAGCTGGGTACTCTATGTGTGCCACTGTGCGCTACCCCCCCCCCCTTCTGTGTGGACTGTGTATACCCTCCTTTTTAAAATTTTATTTATTTATTTATTTATTTATTTTGAGCAGCAACGTGAATGTGACTGAACCTTTTTTTTTTTTTTTTTAAATATATTTTATTGATTTTTTACAGAGAGGAAGGGTGAGGGATAGAGAGCCAGAAACATCGATGAGAGAGAAACATCGATCAGCTGCCTCCTGCACACCTCCCACTGGGGATGTGCCTGCAACCAAGGCACATGTCCTTGACCGGAATCGAATCCGGGACCTTTCAATCTGCAGACCGATGCTCTATCCACTGAGCCAAACCGGTTTTGGCTGAGCCTTTTGAAAAAACAAAATAAAACATTTTATTTATTTTTTTTACAGAGAGGAAGGGAGAGAAATAGAGAGTCAGAAACATTGATGGGAGCGAGTCATCAGTCAGCTGCCTCTTGCACGCCCCCTACTGGGGGTGTGCCCACAACCAAGGCACATGCCCTTGACCAGAATCGAACCCGGGACCTTTCAATCCACAGGCCGACGCTCTATCCACTGAGCCAAACCGGTTTCAGCTGTAGTTGAGCCTTGATTGCTGTTGGCATGCCGATGGGAGGGATTTACCCCCAGACTAATCAGCTGCAAGGACTGGCTGCGACCAAACCAACGTAGAGGATCAGCTAGCTGTGCAGGGGCTCATCCCATGGAGTAGGACTTACTTCGGCAGGACTCTGGTGCTCGCTAAGTCCACCCCGTGAGTGTCACTTGTGGAGGTGGTCAGGTGGTTTCTCAAGGTGGCCTGAGGCTGTGCCCTGGGTGCGATGGCTCTGGGGCCTCCTGGGGTGCAGGCCAAGGTCTGTTGCCCGCTGTGTTCTGCCAGGGACCTCCTCCTAGCATGAGCTGCAAAGCAGTCTGCAGATGGCTGCTGCTTATGCTTGGCTTGGAGGTGCTCACAAGAGGCCAGGCTGTGAACCAAGGCCAATTGTTGCCAGAGCCAGGCCTGGGGCCACTTAATCAGAGGAATGGGGGACACCAATGCCAGATGCTGCTTGTTTCTCCTATGGAAAAGCCATTGGAAACTGATAGATCCTCCATTCCTCCAGTTGATGGACAGACGTAAACCCCACCTGCTGCCAGACACTCCTGAGCTCTGAACCACCAATCAGCACCTGCCAAATACCCTAAGCCCCGGACTCCTAAGTCCCTAAGTCCCTAATCACCAATCAGCATGTGCTGAGTGCCCTAAGCCCTGCCCCCTATCCTTAAAGGTGCTTGTACCCCCGTTGCTCGCTCTCTTCCGCCCCTCTCCATGGAAGCAGCTGGCAGGGGTACCCTTCCCTCTAATAAAGCCTGTGTGTGTCCTGCCATCCCAATCTCTGGCTACCTTCTTATTTAATCTATCAGAAACAGCATGGATGGGCCCACACGTTGGCTGGGGCAGGGTCTCAGGGAGTCAATGGGGGTGGGAGTGGGGGAACAGCATTAGCCAGGTTGATGGAAACTCAAATATGGTGCCTGCCTGCCAGCTCTGTAGAGAAAGGGCTCAGCGAAGGAACGATGACCTCTGCCAGCACTTCTTTCTGGAGAAAGCCCTCGTCCTGATGCCACGCAATTCAGTTCCTCACCATGTGTCCCTGGTGCCCTCTGAGCTGCTGCCCCAGGGTTGGAGCTCAGAGACAGTGAGTCCGAGTAAGTCGGAATGTGGGCACTTGAAAGAGGAACTGCCTGGGGCTCTGGCAGCCCTCCATCTCACTCATCCACAATCCCCGCTGGTTTTTTACAGCCAGAGTTGTGGGGACTTCTCTTCCTGGCGCCGGAACCCTGGCCTGGGGGAGTGTGGTGGGGAGTGGGGGGGCAGGACCCTTCGCTCTTTAGGGGGACTGTTGCCGGAAAACCCGGGGTGTGGCTTGGGCTGCCTGTTGCTGTATTCAATAATGAAGGCAGGGTTGATCCTATAAGGTGTTTATTGAGAAGGTCAGCCAACCAAGAAGACGGGGTGCTTACAAGCACCCATTCCTGTCTCACAGCGAGGTGCAGGGGACAGGATTATAACGGGGAAGGGGCTAGGGTGAGGCTGGGGACAAAATGTAGCTACGTGCAGCCCTGGAGGTCCGCAGATGGTCAGCTGTTATCTTTAGTCATCCGGCGGTGAGATAATGTTGATGAGATGATGGTTTGACCCCAGGTGGGTCGGTCATTCCCTGCTTATGGGTTCTGCTGCTGGAGTCACAGCTGAGTCACCTCCTCCATCACTTCGCCCAGGCTTTGGAAAGAAAACTTAACCCCCTCTTCCCATATAAGAAGATTAACTCCCTATTCACATAAGTATGTGTGTTCTAAGATTTAAAATAATATGATTATTTTTCAGATTAATTCAGATGCTCCATCTATCAGAGTATAAGTCCCCTATCAGGACCTCCTGCTTAATATATATATATATATATATATATATATATATATATATATATTGATTTCAGAGAGGAAGGGAGAGGGAGAGATAGAAACATCAATAACCATTGATCTGCTGTCTCCTGCATGCCCCCTAGTGAGAATTGAGCCCAAAACCTAGGTATGTGCCCTTGACTGAAATGAAACCCTGGATCCTTCAGTCCACAGGCTGATGCTCTATCCATTGAGCCAAACCGGTCCCGGCTCCATCTGCTTTTTATCTGCTACATATGGATGTGGGACCAGCCCACCTCTCCATTCTATATCACATCTCTGTCCCTCCTACGAGTCTTGAGATGGGTTCTTCTAGCTATCCTTAGTTGTAGGACTTCTGTTCAGCTAGATTTCAGGTGGTTCTGAATGATAGTTGTTCTGTAGGTTAATTGTAATTATAAAAAAAAAATCTTATCCATTCCAGAGTGGGAGAGGGAGAGAGAGAGAGAAACATCAATGATGAGAGAGAATTATTGATCGGCTGCCTCTGGCACGCCCCATACTGGCGATTGAACCTACAATCCGGGCATTTGCCCTGACTGGGAATTGAACTGTGACCTCCTGGCTGATAGGTTGACACTCCACCACTGAGCCACACTGGCCGAGCTAGCTGTAATTTTGATGTGATGGTGGGAAAATGCGGGGACCACATTTACCTTCACTGACATTTTGATTGGATGGACCACATGAATTTCTGTCTCTCCTCCAGCCATCCCAGGCCTTAAAGAGCCAAATCTCTCTATTTGTTTCTTCCAACTAGATTGTGAGCTCCCTGATGGTGGGGATCTCTATCTTGCTACCTTTTCTTTTCTTTTTTCTTTTTATTTTATTTTATATATTTTATTGATTTTTAACAGAGAGAAAGGGAGAGAGATAGAGAGCTAGAAACGTTGATGAGAAACATCGACCAGCTGCCTCTTGCACACCCCCTACTGGGGATGTGCCCGCAACCAAGGTACATGCCCTTGACCGGAATCGAACCTGGGACCTTTTAGTCCGCAGACCAATACTCTACCACTGAGCCAAACCGGCTTCGGCCTTCTTTTTTTCTTTATCTAATACAGGGACACGTAGTAGGTCCTCAACAATACCTATTTTACTCTTTGGTATTTTGTTCAGAAGTCTCATACATAACTTACTAAGACTAAGCCTGCCTTGTAGGGTGGATTATGTCCTGGGATAATTTATATAATTTCATGAAAATCATGTGTGTCGATGGGGATCCCGTTGTTAATCCATTGAGGTCAGGTGCCCTTTAAGAGAGTTCTTCTTTGACATATTTTATAGAAGGTCTTCATAGTTTTTGACATTTGTTTTCACTTCTGATTACACCAGCCTCCCTTTCTGTTAAAGAGAATGGGTTTTATGACAGTTTTCAAACATTTCTATGCAATCCTAACTTGTTTAGCTCAGTGGACAGAGCATTGGCCTGCGGACTGAAAGGTCCCAGGTTCGATTCCGGTCAAGGGCATGTACCTTGGTTGCAGGCACATCCCCGTTAGGAGGTGTGCAGGAGGCAGCTGATCGATGTTTCTCTCTCATCGATGTTTCTAACTATCTCTCTCCCTTCCTCTGTAAAAAAAAATCAATAAAAAAATATATTTTTTTAAAAAAACATTTCTGTGCAACTTTATATAGCAGTCCCTTGATCCTGAAAAATAATCTTTTTTTTCCTTTTCTTTGCAAATTGTAAGAGAACATTTATTTAGGAAGTTGCAGAGGTAGGAGAAGTGAGCCAGCGGGGCTGCTCAGGCAACAAGTTACAGAAGCAAAAAAAACAAAACAGGCCCTTGGGGCTTAGGAGAGAGAGAGGCAGAGGGAACTGCCCCCGCCCCCTGGGGGGGAGGGGGGAACAGGCGCTGCTTCTCAGAGAGAAAGCACCAAAAATTATCTTTATATATATTTTGTAACTTTTTTGTTCTTAAGTTTGTTCTTTCATTTTTATTTATTTATTTCACCTGGAATGTATTGATTTCTTTAACTGCCTAAAGAACCAGGTATTAATGGTTTTGCTGAGAATAAGTTTCAAGTTTGTTACTCAATCACAGTCTTGCCTGGGGACCAGCCCACGTCTCCAGCCCACGTGCAGACATGACAGAGTGGAAGAAAGTTTAATTTCCCCCGAGTTGAGTCTACTCAGCCAAAATGGATTTCTATTTTTATTTGAACCAGACACTACCCCAAATCACCAGTTAATATGCTTATATGAACTCTGTAGTCAAATGTGGAAGAAGCCGAAACTGGTTTTGGCTCAGTGGATAGAGTGTCGGTCTGTGGACTGAAAGGTCCCGGGTTCGATTCCGGTCAAGGCATGTACATTGGTTGCAGGCGCATCCCCGGTGGGGTGTGTGCAGGAGGCTGCTGGTCGATGTTTCTCTCTCATCGACGTTTCTGGCTCTTTATGTCTCTCCCTTCCTCTCTGTAAAAAATTAATGAAATATATATTTTTAAAAATGTGGAAGAAAAAGCATCCCAGGTGTGTGTTTTTTTATTCTTCTAAAATAAATTTTAAGAGTTTGTGACTTTATTCCTGATTGTCCATTTGTTATTTACTTCCTCCAAAACATCCTGGAGTTCTCTTTTGCAAATCTTAAGCAGAGTGTTTAGTCAATTTCTTTTATTTTTTAAAAAAAATACATTTTTATTGATTTCAGAGAGGATGGAAGAGGGAGGGTTAGAAATAACCGCGATGAGAGAGAATCATTGATCTCCTTGATCAGCTGCCTCCTGCAAGACCTCCACTAGGGGATCGAGCCCACCACCTGGGCATTCGCTCTTGATCGGAATCGAACCTGAGACCTTTCAGTTCGCAGGCCGACGCTCTATCCACTGAGCCAAACCGGCTAGGGCGAGTCAATTTCTTTTTCTTCTTTGGAAACGATGTGCGAACAGACCTCTCTATATTCATACTATTTCCCAAAAGTTTAGACAATTCCGTGTTTAATCTTTACATCTGTCAAAGGTTCAGGAAAAACACAGAAGTGAAACCATTGACCCCGGAAGTGGTCATTAATAAACACTTATTGTACACAAATCAGAAGATAGTTTGCAAGGGAGCACTCACGCCAAAGCATGGAAAGAGGCTTAGATACAGTAAATATTGTCATAAAGCAGCTTATCCAGGAAAAAGCAACGACTATTTATTTTTCACAGAGCTGGGTTGCTGTCAGTAATAGGGAATTGGTCAGTGGTTACCTCATACTTCAAGTTTTGCTCACGATTTCCGGATGATTAAGCAAGCAATGATCCAGGTCATGTTAGTCTTGCAAAATAAGCTCAATTCAGCTTTGTTTGCAGGGCAAAACTAGTTGTTTCTGCTCAGGGAATTTCAATCTTGGTCTCTGTCTGCCTGGGTGTGTGTTTTAATCATCACCTAAGGATATGTGTGTTTTTTAAAATTTTATTTATTTATTTATTTATTTATTTTTAAATATATTTTTTATTGATTTTTTACAGAGAGGAGGAGAGAGGGATAGAGAGCTAGAAACGTCGATGAGAGAGAAACATCGGCCAGCTGCCTCCTGCACACCCCCCACCGGGGATGTGCCCCCAACCAATGTACATGCCCCTGACCGGAATTGAACCCGGGACCCTTCAGTCTGCAGACCGACGCTCTACCACTGAGCCAAACCAGCTTTGGCTAATTTTATTTATTTTTTAAATACATATATTTTAATATTTTTTATTGATTTTTCACAGAGAGGAAGGGAGAGGGATAGAGAGTTAGAAACATTGATGAGAGAGTAATCAATCAGCTGCCTCCTGCACCCCCCTTATTGGGGATGTGCCCGTAACCAAGGTACATGCCCTTGACCAGAATCAAACCTGGGACTCTTCAGTCCACAGGCTGATGCTCTATTCATTGAGCCAAACTGATTCTGACAATTTTTTAAATATATTTTTATTGATTTCAGAGACGAAGGGAGAGGGAGAGAGAGATAGAAACATCAATGATGAGTGAGAATAATTGATCGTTGCCTTCTCATGCCCCCTTATTGAGGATTAAATCCGCAACTTGGGCAAGTGAAGGTTCCAACCTTGACTGGAATGGAACCTGGGACCTTTCAGTCAGAAGACTGATGCTCTATCCACTGAGCCAAACCGGCTAGGGCTTACTTGATTTTTTAAAAAATACGGTTTTATTGACTTAGAGAGAGAGGGAGAAGGAGGGTATCATCAATAGATTGCTTACTGCACGCCCCCTACTGGGGATCGAGCTTGCAATCGGGGCATGTGCCGTGACAGGGAATTGAGCCAGCAAACTTTTGGTTCACAGATCGACACCCAATCAACTGAGCCACACCTGCTAGGTCTTTTTCTTTTTTCTTTTTTAAAATATTTTTTACATTTTATTTAAAAACTTTTTGTTTTAACTTTTATTGATTTCAGAGAGGAAGGGAGTGAGAGATAGAAACATCAATGATAAGAGAGAATCATTGATTGGCTGCTTCCTGCACGCCCCCTACTGGGGATCGAGCCCTTAACCCAGGCGTGTGCCCTTGGCTGGAATCAAACCCAGTCTGTAGGGTTTGTTCTTGTTCACTGTGCCAAACCGGCTAGGACCCTGCCAGATCTTTTTAAACTGATTTCTAGAGAGAGGAAGGGAGGGAAGGAGGGAGAGAGAGAGAGAGAGAGAGAGAGAGAAGGAGGGAGAGAGAGAGAGAAGGAGGGAGGGAGAGAGAGAGAGAGAGAGAGAGAAGGAGGGAGGGAGGGAGAGAGAGAGAGAAAGAGAGAGAGAGAGAGAGAGAGAGAGGAAGGGAAGGAGGGAGAGAGAGAGAGAGAGAGAGAGGAGAGAGAGAGAGGGAGGAAGGGAAGGAGGGAGAGAGAGAGAGAGAAGGAGGGAGAGAGAGAGAGAGAAAGAGAGAGAGAGGGAGGAAGGGAGGGAGGGAGAGAGAGAGAGAGAGAGAGAGAGAGAGAGAAGGAGGGAGAGAGAGAGAGAGAGAGACATTGATGTGAGAGGGAAACACTGATTGATTGCCTCACATACTTGCCCCGGCTGGGGATCAAACTCAAAACCTTTTGGTGCACAAGATGCCGCTCCAACCAACTGAACCAGCCAGCCAGAGCTGTTTTTTTTTCATTTTAATGTGTCCAGCTTCCCCTGTGACACCCAAGTCAATGTCCATACATAACTTCAACCCAATACGATAAAGATAGAACTCAACCGCTCCCGCAGCTTCTCCATCTCAGTTGACGGCAACTCAATTTTTTTCCAGATGCTCAGGCCAAAACCTTCGAGGTCACCCTTGACGCCTCTCTTTTCTCTCACATTCCATGGCCAATCTGTGCTGAGTGGTGGTTCAGTGCTCAGGAATGTTCGGCTGCAGGTGGAGTTTACGTCCATCCATCAATTGGAGGAAGGGAGAATCTATCATAAAGTATCTTCAGAGTCCGACCACTACTCCTGACCTTGTCCAGCCATCGCAATCTCTCACCTAATCCAGCAGCCTCCACCTGGTCCCCTTTTCTCATCTTGGTTCCCTGCAGTCTGTTCCCAACACAGGAGCCAGAGGATCCTGATAAAATCTAAGTCAGAGCACGTCTCATGTCTCTCCTCTGCTCAAATTTCTCCCAGGCTTCCATCTCACACACACTGGAAGCCAAAGCCCTGCCATGGTGTGCGATCCATCCTCCTCCTCTCCCCGCCTCATTCCCTGCTCTCCCCACACCTTCACGCTAGCCCCGTGGTCGGCAAACTGAGGCTCTCGGGCCACATGCGGCTCTTTGGCCCCTTGAGTGTGGCTCTTTCACAAAATACCACGGCCTTGGCGAGTCTATATTGAAGAAGTGGCGTTAGAAGAAGTTTAAGTTGAAAGAAATTTCAATCGTTGTACTGTTGATATTTGGCTCTGTGGACTGATGAGTTTGCTGACCACTGGGCTAGCCACACGGGCCTGCTTATTGGTCCTGGAACCCAGCACATCTGTTGCCAATCCGGGTTTTGCATTTGTTGGTTTCCTCTACCCAGAATGCTCTCCTGTAGGGACCCCCACTGTTTACCCACCTCACTTCCTTCAGCTCGCTGCTCACATGCTGCTTTCTAGATGTCTCTGACCATGACCCTTGGGACAGCATCGCTCCTCACCCCTTTCCTGCTTTGTTTTGCTCCCTATAAAAGTTAGTACTGCCTGCCGGTGTATTTACTTTTTTTTTTTAATAATATATTTTATTGATTTTTTACAGAGAGGAAGGGAGAGAGATAGAGAGCTAGAAACGTCGATGAGAGAGAAACATCGACCAGCTGCCTCTTGCACACCCCCTACTGGGGATGTGCCCGCAACCAAGGTACATGCCCTTGACCGGAATCGAACCCGGGACCTTTCAGTCCACAGACCGACGCTCTGACCACTGAGCCACACCGGCTTCGGCTGATGGTGTAATTACTTGATCTCTGTCCGTCTCCCCCAGTTTCCTTCACCACGGCATCCTCTCAGCGCCTAGATCTGACTCCAGAACTAAAGGCTGTCCCTTCTGAATGGCAATATTACCCTATAACAAAAATCTAACATTTAGTGAGCATCTGTATGTATAGTAGTGAAAAAATGTATACTCTCCCATTTACAACGTGTGGCAAAAGTAGGCTTATAGTTGTGAGTATGCAAAACATGGTTTATTCTTGTATTAGTATTTATTTATTACTAGAGGCCCAGTGCATGAAATTCGTGCCTGGAAAGGGGGGGGGTGTCCCTCAGCCCAGCCTGCATCCTCTCCAATCTGGGGACCCCTCAAGGGATGTCTGACTACCTGTATAGGCCCGGGATCGGGCCTCATAATCCAGGACTGCTGGCTCCCAACTGCTCACCTGCCTGCCTTCCTGATTGCCCCTAACCACTCCCATGCCAGCCTGATTGATGTCTAACTACTCCCCTGCCAGCTTGTTTGCCCCCAACTTCCCTCCTCTGCCAGCCTGGTCACCCTTAACTGCCCTCCCCTTTAGGCTTGATTGCCCCCAACTGCCCTCCCTTGCAAGCCTGGTCCCTCCCAACTGCCTCCCCTGCTGTCCATCTTGTAGTGGCCATCTTGTGTCCACATGGGGGCAGGATCTTTGACCACATGGGGGCAGCCATCTTGTGTGTTGGAGTGATGGTCAATCTGCATATTACTCTTTTATTAGATAGGATGATATTCTTTTCCATACAAACAACTATAAACCTACTTTTGTCCCACTCTGTTTTTTCTCCAACCATCTTGAAAAGTAGGTTATTATCCTTGTGTTATAAATAGGGAAACTGAGGCTCTGTCTGGCGATGGCCGGCCTGTGTAGGATTAAAGAGGACTCACTTTTCTGACCTCATTTAGTTATTCGTTCAACAAACACCAACTAGCTAATCCCTGTGGTGGACGCTGGAAAACATAGGACCCCCCCCAAGGCAGAAATGGCCCCTGCCTTCAGGGGAGCTGAGTTGATAGAGTGAATTATACATAATAGAATTATGCATTAATAATTATTAGTTATAATGAATAAATCTCGGGGTGCTTTAATTGCGTTGGGACTCGGGATACCTCCCTCCTTGGCTTGAAATCCCAGCCTTGCCGAAACCGGTTTGGCTCAGTGGATAGAGCGTAGGCCTGTGGACTGAAAGGTTCCCGGGTTCAATTCCGGTCAAGGACATGTACCTTGGTTGCCGGCACATCCCCAGTAGGGGGTGTGCAAGAGGCAGCTGATCGATGATTCTCTCTCATTGATGTTTCTAACTCTCTATTTCTCTCTCTCTTCCTCTCTGTGAAAAATCAATAAAATATATGAAAAGAGAAGAGAAGAGAAGAGAAGAGAAGAGAAGGGAAGGGAAGGGAAGGGAAGGGAAGGGAAGGGAAGGGAAGGGAAGGGAAGGGAAGGGAAGGAAAGGAAAGGAAAGGAAAGGAAAGGAAAGGAAAGAAAAGATAAGAAAAGAAGAGAAGAGAAGAGAAAAGGAAAGGAAAAAAGAAAAGAAAAGAAAAGAAAAGAAAAGAAAAGAAAAGAAAAGAAAAGAAAAGAAAAGAAAAGAAAAGAAAAGAAAAGAAAAGAAAAGAAAAAAAAGAAATCCCAGCCTTCCAGCGATCCAGGAGGCGGGTCTCAGAGCGAGTCTCCGCTGCAGTGCTCCCACTGGCCTCTAGAGGGCGCAGCGCCATCCGCTCGCAGGGAGGCGGGGCGGGAGCGCGCGCAGGCGCAGAGGGGGTGGTTGGCGTGCGCAGGCGCAGGACCAGTTTCGGACGCGTGAGCGGTGCTGAGACCGGAAGTTCAAGTGTTGGCGGCGGTGGCGGAGGTGAGGGGGCGGGGCGGCGGGGGCGTCGGCGCCCGGTCGCCGGGAGCTTGGGAGCGAGCTTGGGGGTCGGGGAGGTCCCGAGATGAGGAAATGCAATGGAGGAGGCCGAGGGGCCGGGAGAAGCGGATGGAGACGGAGCCTGGGCGTCCCGAGGGGACCTGGGAGACCGAGGGGCCCTGGGCGGAAAGCACGGAGGCACGGAAAGCTGGGAGGGACGGGGAGACCGGGAGGGAGGAGGGAAAGGCCAGGGAGAAACTGACCGGAAAGGAGAATCTTTTTATTTTTTTATTATTTTTAAAAAATATATTTTTATTGATTTTTCACAGAGAGGAAGGAGAGGGATAGAGAGCTAGAAACATCGATGAGAGAGAAACATCGACCAGCTGCCTCCTGCACACCCCCTACTGGGGATGTGCCTGGAACCAACGTACATACCCTTGACCGGAATCGAACCTGGGACCTTTCAGTCCGCAGGCCGAGGCTCTATCCACTGAGCCACACCGGTTCTGGCAAGGTAGGAGGATCTTAATGCAGGAACCAGAGACACCATCGTGGAGGGAGGCCAGTCGATAAAGACGGGGACGGTGAAATGGGGAGAACCTGGCCAAAGCTGACGTGAGCGGGATTGGGGGAGAGAAAGCCAGGGGTGAGCATGGAGCGAGTTGATGGGCAAAGGGAGAGAAAGGCAGGCACATGGAGTGAGGAATCCTGGCTTCGGAGAGATGAGAGATGAAGAGACAGTAAAATAGTGATAAGCGCACCTTTTTAAGGTGGTGAGGAAGGTGTATGAATATACATATATGTGTGCCTATTAATGCCGAAGGGGTCCCCCAAAATGCATACAGTCACTTTGAGTGATGATCAAGGCAGTGTTTGTTAAAAGACGTTTCATTTTCAAGATTGAGCCGTCAGCCGTTGAAGTGTGTTTACAATTTGGGGGGGGGACTCCCGGTATATGAGGGACTTAGAATCGGACCTGGTACATGTTAGTGGTTACTACATGGTCAGACAGAATGTGAGACAGAATTTTAGATGGGGAAATGGAGAGAGATGTAGGGACAGCCGTGATGGAGGAAGAGAGTGATGGAGAGTGAGAACTGGAGAAGAGGCAAGAATAGTCCAAAAAGAGCCGAACCGGTTTGGCTCAGTCGATAGAGCATCGGCCTGCGGACTCAAGGGTTCCAGGTTCGATTCTGGTCAAGGGCATGTACCTTGGTTGCAGGCGCATCCCCAGTGGGAGGTGTGCAGGAGGCAGCTGGTCGATATTTCTCTCTCATCGGTGTTTCTGACTATCCCTCTCCCTTCCTCTCTGTAAAAAATAAGATATATATATATATATATATATATATATATATATATTTAAAAAATAGAATAGTCCAAAAAGATTCAAACGAAATGAGAAAGTCAAACGGAATACTGAAGAGGAAGAGAGAGGTTGTCAGATGGAGAAAGAAACAAGTAGACTCAAAAATGGAAACGGTGGGAGAGAATCAGATGAATGGAGTGAGATAAGGGACTAGAAACAAAGGAAGAGATTCGTGTGGTGAGCAAGATGCGCTGGAAAAGACGAGACCTGTGAATGGAGGACCAGGGAGGAGAGAACAGGGAAGCCAGGAAACCCTCTAAAAGCCGTGAGCCTAGGAGAGAAACCGGGAGAGGGTCAGAGACACGGTGGTGGAGGAACTGGTAGACCCAGGAAATCTGAAAGGTAGCTTAACACGGGAGACTGTGGGAATAGTCCATTTCATTCTGAGAACCGTTGGCCAAGTATGGCAATAATTTTAAGGTCCTCTCCTCTTCCTAGAACAGAAGTCCCCTCAAAGGCGCTCTGGCATCACCTAGTCCAAATCTTATAATGAAATCATAATATGCTAGTTAGACTGATGTCCTTCCGGACGAAGCCAGTGCAGGCAGCCAGGGGAGGGAATCCCCGCTCTCGCACGCATTTTGTGCACCGGGCCTCGTGTTTAATAAGCAGTGATGCTGCCTCTGTGGGAAACGGCTCTGCCATTTTTGCGTTCCTCAGCGGGAGCCCGTCTCTGGCTCTGACAGCTCCCAGGTTGGCCTGAGCTTCCCGAGACCGCGGAGATGGAATGTCTGTGCTCCGCTCCATGGCGGTCCTTGAGCGGCTGAAGGCAGAATAGGAGAAAGCATCACCAATACCACGATGAAGGCGAGGTGTGGTCTTTTGAGCGTAATTTTTTCCAGGTTAAGGCCCCTGGTTCTTCTCCGTTTTCTGTATGTTAGTCATTTTTTTGGGGAAAAGCATACTGGTTATGCTTTAGCTTGTCTGGCCCCGGACAGGGGCTAAAACACATTGCCATGGCTTGCGATGGGTACTGTGCCCGTTTTATCGATGAAGAAAACCTCCTTGGAGAAGTCAATGTGCCGAGGATCACACATCTTGTAAGTGAAGCTGAGATTCAAACCCGGATCCGCCTGCCCCCAGAGCCTTTATTGTCAAAGGCAGGAGCAGTTAGAGGCAATCAGGCAGGTAGGCAGGTGAGTGGTTAGGAGCCAGCAGTCCTGGATTGTGAGAGGGATGTCCTACTGCTGATTGGGATTGGGCCTAAACCAACAGTTGGACATCCCCCAAGGGGGTCCCAGATTGGAGAGGGTGCAGGCCAGGCTGAGGGACACACCTCCTGTGCATTTTTGACCATTATTTTATGACCATAAACCCCTTTAAGAACAGGTGATGGATTTCCCTCCAGCGAGTCGCACACATAAGGGTATGTTCTTTATTAGCTAGGCCTCTTGTACTGGGTCAGAAACCCAGTTGTAAGCAAAAAGTTCCTTTTTAAAAAATCTTTATTATTCGTAGATGACCTGCTTCTGAGTTGGGGTTTTGTACAAAGCAGAGCAGCTCCCTCCCTGCGATCTATTGAAAGTCAGCCCTCGACACAAGGATTTGTAAAAAAAAAAAAAAAATTATTGTTGAAAATATTACATATGCCCCGTTCACGCCCCCCTCCATCCCCCATCCCCCATCCCCCATTGACTTCTTCTAGCCCACCCCCTCCGCCCTGAAGTTTTTTTTGCGTAGCTCCAAAGTGAGGGCTGGAGGAAACTAAGCCTCAAGCACCTAAAGAGGCTGCCAGGCTTCTCCCCGGCTCCATTCACTTCTCTCCTGGGGGAGCTGAATGGCATGCCTATGGGTGCCTCGTTGCGCCCCATGCAGGCTTTTCTGGGATAAATATCAAGGAAAGACCTGTATTCGAGAGCGATTACAAACCTATCATCCTTGCCTACCACAGTAGATAGAATGGCCAGCTTTTCACCCTGGCCAGTGTGGCCATATCGTTAAAGCGCCGGCCCGCATGTGACGGAACTGATTCCTTCAATGCACCTGGCTTGCAGTTTCGATCCTGGCCCTAGCTAGGGCATGAGCAGGAAGCTACTGATTGACATGTTTTTCTCACATCAGTATTTCTCTCCCTCCCTCTCTTCCTCCCTCCCTCTCTCAAAAAAAAAAAAAAAATCAGTGGAAAAAATATCCTCTAGTGAGGATTAACAAAAAGGGAGAGAGAGAGAGAGAGAGAGCTCTTTTCTTTCCTAGTAACAGATCATTAATTCCAGAGAAAGGCTCTGATTGGCCCACCTTGGGTCACGTGTCCACCTCTCAAACCTGTCACTAGTTAAAGGTACCGTGATTGGCCAGGCCTTTGTCAATTGCCCGACCAATATGAGTTCTCATGTGGAAGCCAGGAAGGGCCGCTCTCCAAAGGCAGGTGTGCACTGTTAATCAGAAAAAGAAGGAAGGGCTGTGCCGGGCAAGCAAAAACAATCCATATAATAAAAGCCAAGGTGGTGCGATGCCCTCATGTGACATCATCACAAGATGGCCAGCAGGGGAGGGCAGTTGGAGGCGACCAGGCTGGCAGGGGAGCAGTTAGGGGGTGATAAGGCTGGCAGGGGAGTGGTTAGGGGGCAATCAGGCTGGCAGGCAGGAGCAGTTAGAGGCAATCAGGCAGGTAGGCAGGCGAGTGGTTAGGAGCCAGCAGTCCTGGGTTGTGAGAGGGATGTCCGACTGCTGATCCCATAGGGATTGGGCCTAAACCGACAATTGGACGTCCCCCAAGGGGGTCCCAGATTGGAGAGGGTGCAGGCCAGGCTGAGAGAGACACCTGTGCACGAATTTTATGCACCGGCCGTCTATATATATATATAAAAGCCTAAGCGACCAAACAACCCGAACGACCAGTTGTTATGATGTGCATTGACCACCAGGGGGCAGATGCTCAACACAGGACAGTGCGCTCCCACAGGGAGAGCGTCGCTAAGCCAGAAGCTGGGCTCAGAGCCGTCTCTCCCGACTCTGCAGCAGGCTACCAAACAGCAGCGCCAGGTGCAGTGGGTCGGCATGAGTGCAAGCAGGGTGGTGCCTGGCCCCAGCTCAGTCAGGCTCCTCCCTGGCTGCCTGCGTGGCACACGGCTACATCCCCCGGGGGTTCCCGATTGCCAGAGGGCGCAGGCCAGCCTGAGGACACCCCCTACTCCGTCCCTTTCCCCTCTCCCCCTCTGCACCAGGCCTCTAGTACATATAAAAAGCAACAATTGCAAAACTGTGCACTTAATTTCAAGCTCAGTAGACCAAGGGTTAGGAACCCTTGCCTTAGTCTTTATTTGTACCAGATCTCTCACGGCTTCATCACAAACCCTGGATTGTGGTAAATCGCTGGATGGTCAGAGTTTGGTGACACGTCTGCCTCTTGCATGTGACCATGGGGGGCTCAGGCTGGTCTTACTCGTTACTGTCCCTTTTGCGCAGCCTCCAATAAATGTTTCTGAAAATGAACATCTGTTCTCTTCCCCCAAACACTCAGGGCCTAAAACCCAGGTCCATCCCGGAGATTGCTGCAGGAGTCATGAGGTGCCCTGGCATGTCACCAGCTTGACCCCCTTCGGCCACATCCTCTGCGTTCACCTGCCCTGGGCCTGGACCATCCATGAGGCGGAAACAGCTCTTTGGAGAGAAAGCGGGTCCTTACCGCAGGCACCGGCCTCTGCAGGAACGGGGCACGGGTGAGAATGTGTGGTCCCGGCGATCAGAACTGAGGCCAGCTCTGGGACAGCAGCGTGGTTAGGCCCAGCATGCCTCCGCCCAGAACGAGGGAGGACCGGGACCCTGGGGGCCGGCACCGGGCTCCCCGTGAGGAGGAGGCCCCGGAGAAATGGGACTGGAATCGTCCCGAGACCCGGCGCCTGTTCGAGGACGCCTTCTTCCGAGACGAGGACTACATCCGCCAGGGCTCCGAGGAGTGCCAGAGGTTCTGGGCCTTCTTCGAGCGCTTGCAGAGGTTCCAGCACCTCCAGACCTGCCGGAAGGAGGACAGGGACGCCGGGCAGCCCAAGCACAGCCTCCCGGCGCTGGCCGACCTCCCCGGCGCCTACGACCCTCGTTACCGCATCAACCTCTCGGTCCTCGGGCCCGACGTGCGGGGCTCCCGGGGGCCGGGCCGGCGCCTGCCCCCGGAGCGGGTGTCCGAGTTCCGCCAGGCCCTGCTGCACTACCTGGACTTCGCGCAGAAGCAGGCGTTCGGGAGGCTGGCCAAGCTGCAGCGGGAGCGGGCGGCGCTCCCCATCGCCCAGTACGGGCGCCGCATCCTGGAGACGCTGCGGGAGCACCAGGTGGTGGTGGTGGCCGGCGACACGGGCTGTGGCAAGTCCACGCAGGTGCCCCAGTACCTGCTGGCCGCGGGCTTCAGCCACGTGGCCTGCACCCAGCCCCGGAGGATCGCCTGCGTCTCGCTGGCCAAGCGCGTCGGCTTCGAGAGCCTCAGCCAGTATGGCTCCCAGGTGGGCGAGGCTCACGGGATTCCACTTTCTCCCGGTGACACGGGAAGATGGGCCGTGTCCGTGAAGGTTGCAGGAGCTCTTACCCTTTGACCTAGCGGCGATTCTTCTAGAAATCTGTCTACAGATTGGCCTGGGGATGGGCCAGTGTTCGGCAAACGCATTAGCCAACAGAGCCAAATATCAGTACAACGATTGAAATTTCTTTTTCTTTTTTTAAAATATATTTTAAAAATCGACGCTCTATCCACTGAGCCAAACTGTTTTCGGCTGAAATTTCTTTTTATTTATTTATTTATTTATTTATTTTATTTTTTTAAATTATATTTTATTGGCTTTTTACAGAGAGGAAGAGAGAGAGATAGACAGTTAGAAACATCAATGAGAGAGAATCAACGATCAGCTGCCTCTTGCACACCCCCTACTGGGGATGTGCCCGCAACCAAGGTACATGCCCTTGACCGGAATCGAACCCGGGACCTTTCAGTCCGCAGGTCGACGCTCTATCCACTGAGCCAAACCGGTTTCGGCTGAAATTTCTTTTGAGAGCCAAATTTTTTAAATTTAAACTATATAGGTAGGTGCATTGTTATTAACTTAATTAGGGTACTCCTAAGCTGGCCTTGGTTAAAAACTCAAGGGACCAAAGAGCTGCATGTGGCTCGCGAGCCGCAGTTTGCCGACCACTGGTCCAGATGCTGAAGGTGCTAACATTACCCAGTACAGGCAGACCTTGTGTTATTGTGCTTCACACATGTTGCTTTTAGTTGTTTAATCCTCACATGATATTTTTTCCATTGATTTTCAGAGAGAGTGGAAGGGAGAAGGGGGAGGGGTGGGGAAGAAACATTGATGAGAGAAAGACAGATGGACTGGTTGCCTCCCATACTCGCCCTGACCAGGAGGTGGGGAGTGAACCTAGAACCGAGCTACGTGCCCTTGACTGGGAATCAAACCCGAGACCCTTCGTTGCTTGGGCCAACGCTCTAACCACTGAGCAACACAGGCCAGGGTAGATGTTACATTTTTGACAAATTGAAGGCAAGTCCCTCCACCAAGAAAAAGGTTACAGTTCGCTTTATTGCAATTCTCACTTTATTGAGGGGGCCCGGAACTGAACCGGCAGTGTCTCTGAGGTATGCCTCTATAGCACTTTAACAGTAAAAAATTAGAAATGTCCTAGAGAGTCATTGATCTTCTTTCTAAGTAGCCATAAGAAAAGAATGAGGACGCTTCCTTACTAATGATTGCTAGGGTTCTAGTCCTGGCTCTACCACTTAAAAATGGCTGTTGTTAGAATATACTCCGTCCAGTAGAATGCGTGTGCTATTAAGTATATAGCTCTGGAAATTTTCACAAGTTGAAGATGTTTGTGTAACTCGCACGCAGATTTTTAAAAATCAAACCAGCCCCCCAGACACCCTCTTGATTCCCCTTCCTGTTACTACCTTGAGGCGCCCCAGGTCCTCACTCTTCTTGGTGATAAATGATCATCTTAGTGCGAGGTTATCACACCTGAGTTAGTGACGGACGGTCACAGGTGTCTGCCTCGTTACCTTCTTTAGGGAATAAAAAGCGTGTTCTCTCGGGGTCCCGGCCTCTGTTGCTCAGCGTTAGCTCCGTGAGATTGGGCCTTGGCTTTGCACGCAGGTGCGTGTGGTGCCGCTGTGCAGGCTGCGTGTGTGTGTGTGTGTGTGTTCCTCCAGCTGTCGAGGGGAATTCGGACAGTCTCCGTGTTAGGCTCTTATGAATGGTGCTGCTTTCTGTATTTTATTTTGTTTTATTTATTTATTTTTTTAAAGTATATTTTATTGATTTTTTTACAGAGAGGGAGGGAGAGGGATAGAGTTAGGAACATAGATGGGAGAGAAACATCGATTAGCCGCTTCCCGCACACTCTCCACTAGGGATGTGCCTGCAACCAAGGTTCATGTCCTTGACTGGAATCGAACCCGGGACCCTTGAGTCCGCAGGCTGACGCTCCGTCCACTGAGCCAGACTGGTCAGGGCTGCTTTAAGCATTTTATAACATGCCTTTTGGTCACTCTTGGTGACTATTTTGGGGGTATATATCTAGGAGTGGGGTATTGTCAGCTTTCTTGGGATACTGCTAAATCATTTTATAACGCTGTCAACAATTTACACTCCTACCATCAGTACATTTCACATCATCACCAGCACTTGCTACAGTAAGACTTTTCATTTTAGCTTTTCTGGTGGCTGTGTAAGTGGTAGCACATTTTATTTTTATTAAAAAATTTTTTAAAAAGTATTTTTATTGATTTCAGAGGGAAGGGAGAGGGAGAAAGAGATAAGAACATCAATAATGAGAGAGAATCATTGATCAGCTGCCTTCTGCATACCCCTCACTGGGGATCGAGCCCACAACCCAGGCATGTGCCCTGGGCCAGAATCGAACCGGGACCCTTCATTCAGTTCGAAGGCTGACACTCTGTCCACTTAGCCAAACTGGCAGGGTTGGTATCACATTTTAATTTGCACAGTGGGTTTGAATTTGCACTTTCCCGATGACTAAGGACATTGAGCACCTTTTCATATATTTATTGGCCATTTGGAGAGTCTGTTTTGTGAAGTGTCTGTTCAAGCCTTTCTCCCATTTGTCTTCTGTGTTGCCTGTTCGTTTGTTCTTTATTTATAGGTCTTTATCAGTTCTGGATAAGAGTCTTTGGTAGGATTTATGTGTTGCAAATCTTGTCTCCTTTTTTGTGAGTTGCCTTTTATTTTCTGAATTGTGTCCTTTGATGACGGTGTCTTTTCATTGAAATATAATCCATTCTGTCATTTCCTTTTTGTGGCTGGCACTCTCTGGGCTCTGTTTAAGAGATTTTTGCCTACTTTAAGGACATGAAGATATTCTATTTTTTTCAAATAACTTTTACATTTAGAAATATAATTCACCTGAAACTGATGTGTGTGTGTGTGTGTGTGTGTGTGTGATGTGAGGCACCCTTTTAGCTGTGTTACCTTAGATGAGTGACCTCAGTTTACCCATCTGTGAAGTGAGGATAAAAAGAATTCTTACCTCCTGTGGTGGTCATGAGAATGAAATGAGTCGATAGACGTGAGCATTTATAGTAGTTGGTGGCACATAGAAAGGCTAATTATTGGTATTATACTAATTGGTGTCATACCCCAGGCTCTGTACCAGATGTCCCAGTGCATTAGCACATGTAATTCTCACAGGAGGGGGTGGGAGGAGAAAGGGATCCTAATATATGGTGACAGGAGAAGATTTGTCTTTGGAGGCCGGCACTTGGTGCAATACACAGATCTTGTAACATAGAAACCCACACCTGAAACCTGTATGTTCATGTTGACCAATGTCCCCCAAGACATTTAATTTAAAAGAAATTCTCACAGGAGAAAACACAAGTCTCTGAGGGATAGAACTGCTTGCCCAAAGCCAACCACCCAAAGTGGCAGAGGTGGGATTCAAACCCGCCTGTTGGACTCAGGAGTCCAATGCGGGGGGCACTTGCTCAGATTTCACTTAAGGCGGGTGAGGGGCTGGTGCCCAGGCCCAGGTCCTCTCCCGACCACCCTCCTCCCCCCCACCAGGTTGGCTACCAGATCCGCTTTGAGAGCACGCGTTCGGCGGCCACCAAGATTGTGTTCCTGACGGTGGGGCTGCTCCTGAGGCAGATCCAGCGGGAGCCCAGCCTGCCCCAGTACCAGGTCCTGATCGTGGACGAGGTCCACGAGCGGCACCTCCACAGCGACTTCCTCCTGGGCGTCCTGCGGCGCCTGCTGCCCCGGCGGCCCGACCTCAAGGTCATCCTCATGTCAGCCACCATCAACATCTCGCTCTTCTCCAGCTACTTCGGCGGCGCCCCTGTGGTGCAGGTGCCCGGGAGGCTCTTCCCCATCACGGTCAGTGCTCCCTCCCGCCACCCTCCTCCCTCCCACCTGGCCTCTGTCTGCTGCTCTGCCTCCCTTCCCTTCAGTTAAGCGTATTGTCTCTCTCTCTTTTTTCTCTCTCTCTCTCTCTTTCTTTCTCTATCTCTGTCTCTTTTAAAGCTGCCACATCTGAGCATTTTCATGTGCTGGGAAGAGTGCTGAGTGCTTATTAGAGGAGACCCCGAAATATAAAGGCTCAAATAACACAGAAGTTGATTTTGCGTATATGACACTCTGGCTGGTCCAGGCTGATGGGCAGCTCAGTTCCATGTGGTCATTCAGGGACCCAGGCTCTTACTTTCTCTTTGCTCTGCCATCTCATGGGGTGCGTTTCTCAGAGCCAGTATTGGCATGCTGTGCTGGATAATTATTAGTTGTGGGGCTGCCCTGTGTGTTGTGGCATCATCAGCAGTGTTCTTGGCTCCTACCCAATAGATGCCAATGGCATTCTCGTCTGCCAGTTGTGATAACCAAATATGTTTCCAGATGTTACCAACTATCCCTGGGGGGGTTGAACAGCATACCTGTTGAGCACCACACGTGGTAAGAGTCCTAGAGAGTGTCCCCGTCTGTCTGGTCAGAGTTTGTGTAGGAGGGAAGGAGCGAAAGTCCAGGGAAAATCCAGTGTGTCTGAAAGTTGGTAGTTATTTCCATTCTAATCTCTGAACTACACCTAGCTGCAAGGGAGGCTGGGAAATGTCATCTCTCTCTCTCTCTCTCTCTCTGTGTGTGTGTGTGTGTGTTCCAGGGAAGACAAGAGCAGACTTTCTGGGAGCCACCATGGGTTTCCTACACCAGTCTCATCCCATTCTCACCCCAAGAGCAGTCCTGGGGGTAGGCCTGGCTCCACCACGCTTCACTCACCATCCCCCTGAGATGTAACTATTGGTGAAGAAGCTGAGCCAAGAGGCAAACCTTTTTTTCAGGTTCTCTTAAAATCGCTGTACTCAAGTGAGCCTGAAATTCCTTTATTTTTTAAAATATATTTTATCAATATATTTTTATTTCAGAGAGGAAGGAAGAGGGAGAGAGAGAGAGAAACATCAATGATGAGAGAGAATCATTGATCTGTTGCCTCCTGCATGCCCCCTACTGGGGATCAAGCCCGCAACCCAGGCATGTGCCCTTGGCCGGAATTAAACCTGGGACCTTCAGTCCGCAGGCTGATGCTCTATCCACTGAGCAACACTAGCTAGGGCCAGAGATTCTTTTCATCATCCCAGCTTCTTAGTCCTGAGCTCTCAGTCAGCAGCTTCTATCTTGAACTTTCCATGTTTCTCAGCCTATTTGCTATGGCTTGCATGCAGTTTTTGTCCATAATGTTAACGATGATAATCACAGCTAACATTTATTGAGCATACAGCATACTACATTCTTCACAGTTAACACACAAGAACTCATGTGAGTCCCTTGTCACAACCTGGCTAGCTCTGTGCCAGGGATTACTGCCATGAAGGTAGCAGTGAAGCTCAGAGGTGTGAAGTCACTGGTTCCCGGAAACTGCCCTGATCCTGTGGTTTCCGGTTCTAAGTGTCCATCAGTCTGTCTTCTAGGCCAAGCATGTCAAACCCAAAGGCTAACACGGGCCGAATAAACAAGGTGTAAGTGTATGTGGGCCGCAAAAAAACAAAAGCTTCAGTTTTCATAGAAATGTAGGTTTATTTTGATAGCGACATGCAGAGTACAAAGAACTTAAATAAATGAGTAATCGTTAACATAAAATAATGATCATTTTAATAAAAATTAATATTTTTCTTGAACATTAACTTACCAGACACTGAAGAACTGCACAAACTAATAAGCGTCATGTAAACAAACTTATTTTTCTTGATCTCCCAAAGCGAAATATTTCCTGTTGCACGCACCAAACAAGTCAGTCAAGACTAATGACGTGGCAATGGGCTGCTAAAACATTTGCTGCTGGTATTAGTGGAGAGAAATGGTGCGCCTGCGCATAGGCAGAGAAGGGAAATGAATGCAACATGATTATAGTAATCAGTCATTAGCTAAAGTTGTAGTTCGTTAATAATTATGTGTAACAGGATATTGCGAAAATTAAGTTACGAAATTTTTATTAAAACATTTCTTACATACCATTATATTGCCTGGGCTGTAAAATTTTTCGTTGTGGGCCGTGAGTTTGACATGCTTGTTTTAGGCTGCCATAAAAGAAGGGGAGGGTGCCTTCTGAGAAGGGATTTCTAGGTTTTTCATCCTGGCTGCGCCCTTTAAAACCTGCCATTGAAGTTATACTCCAAACACCAAGGAATGTACATACCATGTGTATAGTTCAATTAATTGTCACCAACTGAATACCTGTATGCAGCCAGCACCCAGATTAAGAAACGTCAAACCTTGCCGGCACCCAGAAGCCTTCCAGTTACCTTCCTTCTTGTGCTTTACTGCATCCTCCTCAGGCTGCCCTGTGTGAGCATGGTCTCCCCCCCTCCCCGCCCCCCCTCCGCCCCCCGCTGCTCTGAGCTGGAGGGACAGCGTGCGCTCACGCCCGGACCTGTCTCCCGCAGGTGGTGTACCAGCCGATTGAGGCGGAGCCGTCAGTGTCCAAGTCGGAGAAGCTGGACCCGCGGCCCTACCTGCGGGTGCTGGAGGCCATTGACAACAAGTACCCCCCCGAGGAGCGGGGCGACCTGCTGGTCTTCCTGAGCGGCATGGCGGAGATCAGCGCCGTGCTGGAGGCCGCCCAGACCTACGCCAGCCACACCCAGCGCTGGGTGGTGCTGCCGCTGCACAGCACCCTCTCTGTGGCCGACCAGGACAAGGTACCGCCGGCCAGGCAGGGTGGGCGGCGGGCTGTGTGCCGGGGGGGGGGGGGGGGGGGGTGACTGCACCATGCAGGGCCGCGGCTGCAGGGGCTGCTCCCGTTATTGGGGGGTGGGGTGGGGGTGCCAGGGTGAGCCTCCGGATGAAGTAGGAGGCATTGGAGCTTCAATGTGGGAGCAGGAGGGTTTGGATTGGGGGACGAAGGGGCAGGCAGTCCAGGCAGGGGCACCAGCTTGAGCAAATGCATGGATGCGGGACTCTGTGAGTTGGGTGTCAGGAAAGGTGAGGAGACCACCAGGCTGGAAAGGAGGTGCCGGGAGAGCACTGTGGGTCACTATTAGTTACAGATTTCCCCAAACTTAGCAGCTTGGAACGATAAACATTCATTATCTGTAGTTTCTATAGATCAGGGGTTGGGAAGGGCTTAGCTGGGGGGGTTCTGGCTCAGGGTCTCCCATGAGGTTGTGGTCGGCTGGGGCTACACTCACTTGAAGGCTTGACTGGGGCCAGAGGGTCCCCACTCACCTGGCTGGCTGTTGGCCGCGGGCCTCTCTAGGGGGCTGGTTCTCCCCAAGAGACCTAAACAGACGCCACAGCGTCTCCTGTGACCCTGGCAGCCCAGGCCATCGCTCTGCAGGTCCTGTTAGCTAAGTGGTGTGTGTTCGCTGGGGAGGTGCTGGATGAGGGGGAGAGTCCTGGGGCCGCCCTGGAGGCTGATTATGTAATCTCATTGGCCTGGTCCTGGCTTATCCATGGAAGACACAGCCCCTGAGCATCCTGGGTGCCTCCCTGAGCTGAGGGGGCTCTTTGAGACACAGTGACCGCCAGCACCCGGCCCTCCCCCTTACGCGGCTGTTAGTCTGCTGGGGGAGATGGACAAGTAACCGACAATTTTACAGACGGTAGAGGAACGCTCCTGAACCCTGAGAGCAGAGTCTTGGTGGATTCAGGGAAGGCTTCCTGGAGGAAGGGGCTTGCAGAACAGACCTGAGAAAGCCGCAGCCTAAGAGGGGGCCGGGAGAAGCGTCCAGCTGACGTGTGTGGAGCATGTGCTGCCGTGGCAGGAGTTCTGGGCTCCGTACGCTTGTCTCATTTAGTCCCACTTCCCAGATGCAGAAACCGAGGTACAGGTTCCTGTGCAAAGTCACATAAGAGGCAGAGCCAGGCTGTGCGCCTTGGTGATTTGGCACCAGAGCCCACGCTCTTAAGAGGTTGGCAGACTTGTAGAGGGCCAGGGAGTCATCTTTTGGGGTTCTCGGTCACAGCGGATTTGTTACAGCGGGGGGAGCAGCTGTAGGTGGGCCGGAGGCTGAGCCATCACACCTGCCTCACAGACACAGGTGGCAGGCCGGTTTGGTCTCCAGGCCATAGTTGCCGACCGCACGGTAAGCCACGGTGCTTGACTGTCTCTGGGGTCCTCGAGAAGGGCTTGTGCAAAGGGCCTGGGGTGAGAAAAAGCCGGGCGGCTGGGAAGCTACAGGGCTGGGCTTGTAGGGAAAGTCCCGGTAGACGGGACTGGAGAGCTCGCAGGGTGGGACCGCAAGGGTCCTTGAGGACGCAGGGCGGTGCTGGCTTTTGTCCCAAGAGCACTGGGGAACCACGGGAAGGTTCTAGGCAGGGAGGGGCCAGCGCCAGTCTGTGCTTCGGCAGATCCCTCTGCTGCGTGCGAAGATGGACGGAGGGAATGAGTCTGGAGTCGGAGACCAGGGAGGAAGCCGGAGCAGCATCTGTGTGGGAGAGGAGGGGCCGTGGGTGCCGGGGAATGGAAATGTGTGGAACGGGGAGGGACGGAGGGACCCGGGCAGCCCAGGCTCCTGGTCCAGGATGACGGGCCATCTTGGGGTGGAGGCTTGGGGAGGAGAGGGTTTGGTGGAGGCACGAGGCCAGGTTAGACATTTGGGTGTGAGGCCCCTGGACACATGGGTCGGTGAGGGCCGAGTTGGCCCCTGCTCTCACCTACTCACCGCCCCCAGGTATTTGATGTGGCCCCCGCGGGGGTCCGGAAATGCATCCTCTCCACCAACATCGCCGAGACCTCGGTCACCATTGATGGCATCCGCTTTGTAGTCGATTCCGGTAAGGGCTGCCCCGGCGACCGGGCGGAGAGGGAGTGAGCGTGGGGTTGGGAGGCCTGCAGGTGTAGCCAAAGCTGGAGGGCCGTGGAGCAGGGCCTGGCACTCTGAGAACTGCCTTTTCCAAAACCCTCAGGGCTCCCCCGTCCCGTGCCAGGCCTGCGTCAGGGTCTCCCCGTAGGGGCCCAGCTTGTCCGCTTTACCTGCCTGCTCTCCCCCCTCCCTCGTCCTTGCTTTCCTTGTTTTTCTTCCTGGTGTGGGCATCACATTTACATCCGTTACATCTACTTCTCGTCTGCCTTCCCCGTGGGACTCCTCTGGAAAGTCAGCAGCGCATAACGGCGGGGACCCTGCGGCTGTGACCAGGGTCGTGTCACGGACGCTGCGTGTTCATGTCACGGACGCTGTGTGTTCATGTCACTGACGCTGCGTGTTCATGTCACTGACGCTGCGTGTTCATGTCACTGACGCTGCGTGTTTATGTCACTGATGCTGTTTTTGTCACTGACGCTGCGTGTTCATGTCACGGACGCTGCGTGTTCATGTCACTGACGCTGCGTGTTCATGTCACTGACGCTGTGTGTTCATGTCACTGACGCTGCGTGTTCATGTCACGGACGCTGCGTGTTCATGTCACTGACGCTGCGTGTTCATGTCACGGACGCTGCGTGTTCATGTCACTGACGCTGTGTGTTCATGTCACTGACGCTGTGTGTTCATGTCACGGACGCTGCGTGTTCATGTCACTCATGCTGTGTGTTCATGTCACTGACGCTGTGTGTTCATGTCACTGACGCTGTGTGCTCATGTCACGGACGCTGTGTGTTCATGTCACGGACGCTGTGTGTTCATGTTACTGACGCTGCGTGTTCATGTCACGGACGCTGTGTGTTCATGTCACTGACACTGTGTTCATGTCACGGATGCTGCGTGTTCATGTCACGGACGCTGTGTGTTCATGTCACGGACGCTGCGTGTTCATGTCTCTGACGCTGTGTGTTCATGTCACTGACGCTGTGTGTTCATGTCACGGACGCTGCGTGTTCATGTCACTCATGCTGTGTGTTCATGTCACTGACACTGTGTGTTCATGTCACGGACGCTGCGTGTTCATGTCACTCATGCTGTGTGTTCATGTCACTGACACTGTGTGTTCATGTCACGGACGCTGCATGTTCATGTCACTCATGCTGTGTGTTCATGTCACTGACGCTGTGTGTTCATGTCACGGACGCTGTGTGTTCATGTCACTGATGTTGCGTGTTCATGTCACGGACGCTGTGTGTTCATGTCACTGATGTTGCGTGTTCATGTCACGGATGCTGTGTGTTCATGTCACTGATGTTGCGTGTTCATGTCACTGACGCTGTGTGTTCATGTCACGGACGCTGTGTGTTCATGTCACTGACGCTGTGTGTTCATGTCACTGACGCTGCGTGTTCATGTCACTGACGCTGCGTGTTCATGTCACGGACGCTGTGTGTTCATGTCACGGACGCTGTGTGTTCATGTCACTGATGTTGCGTGTTCATGTCAGTGACGCTGCATGTTCATGTCACGGACGCTGTGTGTTCATGTCACGGACGCTGCGTGTTCATGTCAGTGACGCTGTGTGTTCATGTCACGGACGCTGTGTGTTCATGTCACAGACACTGTCTGTTCTTTGTGAAATGGCTGTAATGACAGTGCCTGCCTCGGGCGGTAAGGATGAAATGAGCGCCCGCACAGAGGGAACACACAGCAAATGTTAGCCGTGGCCTTATGGTGTGGAGTCTGGGATGCCAGTGTAAAACATTCCATAAGTTTATGTGCCATTAAGATACTTAAACGCTGTCCATTAAACAGACATGCCATTGGTTTTAAAATGCATCAGGGACAGGGCAATCTGAGCAGAGGTTGGCCTTAGAATTGATGAAACACGGTGTCTGTTCGGCGCCGTGAGACCAGGGACTCCGTTTTGTTCACAGCTGTATCCCTACTGCCAAGTACATGCCCACCACATGGCAGGTTCTTCATAGTATTGGTCAGGTGTCCGAGCCTCTGAACAACAAAGTCTTTTTAAAAATTATATATTTTATTGAGTTTTTACAGAGAGGAAGGGAGAGGGACAGAGAGCTAGAAACATGGATGAGAGAGAAACATCAATCAGCTGCCTCCTGCACACACCCTACTGGGGATGTGCCCACAACCAAGGTACATGCCCTTGACCAGAATCAAACCTGGGACCCTTGAGTCCGCAGGCCGATGCTCTATCCACTGAACCACACCAGTTACGGCTGAATTAACAAAAGTCTTGAAAAAAGTAAATGAAAAGATGTGTGAATGAGGAAAGGAAGGATTACATTAACCAAATGTCAGGCTTGAGCCTGGAGCAGAGGAGGGAGGGCGTGCGTTGTGGATGAAGGGCTGGGGGGGAGGACCAGGTGTACGCAGCCCCTGTGGCTGCCGCACACAGACGCCCATCCCTCCCTGCGCCCCCTCCCCCCCCAGGGAAGGTGAAGGAGATGAGCCACGACCCCCAGGCCAAGCTGCAGCGGCTGCAGGAGTTCTGGATCAGCCAGGCCAGTGCCGAGCAGCGGAAGGGCCGGGCGGGCCGCACAGGCCCCGGCGTGTGCTTCCGCCTCTACGCCGAGTCCGACTACGACGCCTTCGCCCCCTACGCCGTCCCGGAGATCCGGAGGGTCGCCCTGGACGCGCTGGTGCTGCAGGTGAGGCCGGAGGGGGGCCGGATCCTGCGTGCTGTGCGGGAGGAGCCGGACCGATCCCGGTGCTCAGGGCCAAGGAGAGCTGGGCCAGCCAGGCCACCGAGGGGCACTGGCTCCTTTCACATGTCAGACCCATGTTGAGGAGGGAGTTGTTCCCCAAAGCCACGGGGTCACTGGGTCTCATAACCCACTCAGGGTTCTTTCAGCTGTAACAGAAAACCCATCAAGAACTGGCTTTTAAAGGTCCCGGGTTCGATTCCGGTCAAGGGCATGTACCTTGGTTGCGGGCATGTCCCCAGTAGGGGGTGTGCAAGAGGCAGCTGATCGATGACTCTCTCTCATCGATGTTTCTAGCTCTCTATCTCTCTCCCTTCCTCTCTGTACAAAATCAATAAAATATATTAAAAAAAAAAAAAAAAAAAGAACTGGCTTTTAGCCCCAGCCAGTGCGGCTCAGTGGATAAAGCATCGGCCCTCAGACTGAAGAGTCCCAGGTTCGATTCCAGTCAGGGGCATGTACCTGGGTTGCAGGCTCAGTCCCCAGCCCGGGTCAGGCCATGTGCTAGAGGCAGTCAGTTAATGGGTCTCTCTCACATCGATGTTTCTCTCTCTCTCCCTCCTCCTCCTCCCTTCCACTCTCTCTAAAAATCAATGGTTTCCTTGGATGAGGATTATCAACCATAAAAAATAAGTGGCTTTTACCTGGGCCAGTGTGGCTCAGTGGTTGAACGCTGGCCCATGAACCAGGATTTCATGTGTCCCCCATTACTGGGGGCTTTGGTTCCCATTCTAGATGAAGAGCATGAGCGTGGGAGACCCCCGAACCTTCCCCTTCATCGAGCCCCCGCCACCAGCCAGCCTGGAAACGGCCATCCTCTACCTCCGCGACCAGGGGGCTCTGGACAGCTCAGAGGCCCTCACCCCCATCGGGTCCCTGCTGGCCCAGCTACCTGTGGACGTCGTGATTGGTGAGGACCCTCCGAGGGGGGACCACACAGGGCACTTCTCCAGGCCTGTCCACCCGTTCACCCTCCCCTGGGCGGGCGCTCTGCTGGGCACCAGGGACACCGCAGTAAACAGACAGGCCTGTCCCCAGCTCTGCCCTGGGCTGCCCTTTGCGGTGCCGGGTAAGGGTTTCAAAACCTCTTCCTCTTACTGATCCTTGCGCCATCCCTGCCCCTCCCGTGTGTTCACTCTGCCCGATTCTCCTGACTCAACACTCTGTCTCCGCCGCCGGTCCGCACCCACAGAATAGTCCCAGCCACCAGCGCGGCACCATTTCCCAAGCACCACGCCCCACAGAGCCTGCTGCCTTGCTAATCCTTAAGCCCCGTCCCTGCAGGGCCCGGGCCAGCCATCAGCCGCTGAGGCTGGGGCTGGCTCTTTCTGTTTGCTCTAGCGCAGGGGTGGGGACCCCGTTTCTGCCAGGGGCCATTGGATATTTATAACCTCAGCCACAAAATTATCAGCTTAAAACCAGCTGCTGTATGTGGCCAAACCTTTAACTAACTCCCCTCATGCCTGGGCAGAAGGCCAGGCCACGATTTCACGGCCTCATCTGGCCCTCGGGGCCGGAGCTCCCACCCCTGCCCGGGAGGGAAACGGCCAGAGCAGGAAGGCAGGCCTGAGAAGAAAAGGAACATGCCACATCCCACGAGCACTTCCTGTCTGCCGGTGATGGGCTCTGTGGGCCCCGGCGCCTGTTGTGCAGATGGGGAAACTGAGGCCTGGTGGGGTGGGGCACAGACCTGTGCCCCAGGGAAGGGGGCAAGCCGGTGACGGAGCCTGGGTTTGACGGGCATGTCATCTCCCCGGGACAGGAGTGAGTGAGACCCGCTCCCACGAGGGAGTGAGGCTCGGAGACCGTCACTGGCCCCATCGCTGTCATGGGCAGAGCTGGGGCCCTCCTGCCGGGCGAGAGACACAGGGGCGCCGTGCTGGGCTGTGGGGCTCAGTCACGGCCGGCACTGCCAGCCCCTGCAGGTGAAGCTGCAGGTGGATGCCCGCCAGCCCCTCTCACAGCGGGAAACGGAGGCAGGAGGGAGGGAGGGCCTCGCCCAGGTGATGCACGGAGCTAGGGGCCCGGGACAGACTTGCTTTCCCGCCCGCCTTTGTCTTCGGAGGCTGGGTGTGTAACAGGAACTTTCTGGAAAGGCAGTCAGGGGATCTTTGGGGTGGGGTCAGATGTTTGACGTGCAGGCACTGACTAGGTCCGGCAGGAGCAGCCTGAGCATCAGAAATGCCACGGGGGGTACTGTTCCTGCCTCTTTCTTCCTTCTCTGTCCTTCATGTCCCCCTTCTCTCCCCACCTCCCCCCGCCCTCCCTCCGTCCGCCTCTCCCTTGAATGGAATAAAGATGGCCGGAGAGATTCACACCACGAAGGTGCAAAAGTCAGCAGGCCTGCTGGGTGCCAGGCAGACCGGGGACAGCTGGCGGGTCACGTTCTGGGGAGGAGTGAGTGCAGGTCAGAATGAGTGCGGGGAGAACCGGAAGCCGGGCCCACGGGGAGGGGTGCAGGGGGGCCGGGAGGAAAGAAAGCAGCAGAGCCGGTGTGTAGCCAGTGCCCGCCCCATGTCCGAGGAGGTGGGGACGTGCTTGTCTCCAACTACAGATGGGGAAACTGAGGCCTCGCCCAAGGTCATGTGACTGAGAGCACAGTGTGTCCATCTGGCTCTGAGAGCCAGAGGGAGGGAGGGACGGAGGGAGGGAGGGAGGACGGGGAGGCTCAGCTCGCTGCCCGCCCCCAGGGAAGATGCTGATCCTGGGCTCCATGTTCCACCTGGCGGAGCCCGTGCTCACCATCGCGGCCGCCCTCAGCGTCCAGTCGCCCTTCACCCGCAGCGCCCAGAACCACCCGGAAGGCGCGGCGGCGCGGCGGCCCCTGGAGAGTGACCTGGGCGACCCCTTCACGCTCTTCAATGTCTTCAACACCTGGGTGCAGGTGAGGCCGGGGGGGACACCCTGCCTGGCTGTCAGGCCCAGAGTCAGGGCCCCCTGCGGCCGTGGCTCCTCCTCAGGCCCCATCCCCAGCCTATGGACGCCACCATTCCTGGACCAGCACGTGCAGAGCTCAGGCCCGAGGGGAACCTGGGCTCCTCAAGTGCCCACTAAAACCAGACTCCTGGGGTAGCACCTGTTCATCCCAAAACACGCTCCCTGAGCCCGCCCCCTGGAGGTCAGACCTGTTCCTAGACAGTGACACCCAGACTAGGCTGCAGTGGGGAGCGCAAGGGGCTGAGAGCCTGGAGCGGGTGTCTCACCCAGTGTGGTCTGGGAGGGCTTCCTGGAGGAAGGGGCAGGGGGGCTGAGACCTGGAAGAAGGGAGAACGCAGGTGTCCTGGAGGGCCGACAGGTCTCCACCTGCCTTGCATCTCCCAGTGGCTGGTGTTCAGGTCCACACTGGGGAGATCTGGGGAGGAGGTCAGCTCCCCGCCCCTCCCTCAGCTGGTCAGGCCCCAACACCCGGCATCTACCCCCACCCAGGTGAAGTCTGAACGCAGCAGTAACTCCCGGAAGTGGTGCCGCCGCCGGGGCATAGAGGAGCATCGGCTGTACGAGATGGCCAACCTGCGGCGCCAGTTCAAGGTGAGGCCCGGGACCGGGGTGGGGGCCAGCCCCGCTGAGGCAGCCCGGGAGGCCAGGGTGGGGGCGAGACAGAGCGAGGGCCCCTGAGCGCACTCTGGATCGCAGCCTCTTTCCTTCTCCAGCACAGAGGTCAGGGTCCCACCCTGCACCCTCCTCCTCCCAGCTGGAGATGGGGGTGGCAGCCCAGGAGGGCTCCTGGCGGGGGCGCACCGGGTCCGCGGCCATGCGCTGCATCCTCACGAGCCACGGTGCGGAGCGGCTGTGCGCTTGCTCAGGCTGAGTGCTGGGAGCGAGCGCAGAGGCACCACATCTGGAGCCAGACCCCCCCAGCGGCAAATGCCAGCTCCGCCGTTTGCTGGCCGTGACCCTGGGCAAGTTCCCGGGCCTCTCTGGGCCTCGGCCGTGCTTCTGCAGCCGGGGAGTGACCGCCAACAGCAGCCGCAGTGCTCTTTCCTGGAGCGGCCATCTATGCCCGCGCCGTGCAAAGGTGGTTCTTACCCGGCAGCCCTGCGGGAGGTGTTGGGAGCACCCTGATTTCCATTCGAGGGAAATTGTGGCTCAGGAGGCTGACACCGCTCGCCCCGAGGGGCAGGCCCCACTCTTGAATGTGTCCCGTCCACAGCCTGCCCCCTCGGCCTGCCCCGTGTCCCTCACCGGGCCCGTCTGTCCCAGGAGCTGCTGGAGGACCACGGGCTGCTGGCCGGGGCCCAGGCCGCGCAGCCAGGGGACAGCTACAGCCGCCTGCAGCAGCGCCGCGAGCGCCGGGAGCTGTACCAGCTGAAGCGCCAGCACGAAGAAGGCGGCGGGCGCAGGCGCAAGGTCCTGCGGCTGCGGGAGGAGGAGGGCGGCTGCTCCAGCGACGAGGACCGGGAGGGCCGGGCCAAGGCCCCGCGGGTGGCCGGCGACAGCGTGGACATCCAGGTGGGCACCGGCGGGCTGTCCCGGGCGCCCGGGGGGCCAGGGTGTGGGCCCAGCCGCCTGCAGGACCTCTGGGTCCACGTGCCCCAGTACAAGCCCGGGGGACCCCCCCCCTCCCCCGACGTTCCCGCAGGACGTGAAGTTCAAGCTGCGGCACAACCTGGAGCAGCTGCAGGCGGCCGCCAGCTCGGCCCAGGCCCTGACGCGGGACCAGATGGCCCTGCTGAGGCTGGTGCTGGCCCGCGGCCTCTACCCGCAGCTCGCCGTCCCGGACCCGTTCAACAGCGGCCGCAAGGACTCGGACCAGGTGGGCCTCACGCCTCACCCCTTCCCAGCGCCCGCTCTGGGCTGGGACGTGGCCTCCACTGGAACGGCCCTGGCGCTGCCTGTGGGGCTCACCCTGCTCCCAGACGGCTGACCGGAGCGGTGGCGCTAGGGTGGGAGCCTGGGGCTGGCGGAGCAGAGGGGCCCTGACCAGCAGGCCCTCCTGAAGGGGCTTCTGGGCCGGGGGGGGGGGGGCTGGCCAGGAGGGTGGAGGAAAGCGTTGCAGGCAGGGCGGTGGGAAGAGGGCACGTCCGAGGGCCTCCGTCACCTGGCGCCCCCTTTGCTTCCAGATTTTCCACACCCAGGCCAAGCAGGGCACCGTGCTGCACCCCACGAGCGTCTTCGCCAGCAGCCCCGAGGTGCTGCACACGCAGGAGCCGGAGGCCAGGGCCACCGAAGGGAGCCGAGGTACGGTGAGCCGGGTGGGGGCGGCCCCTCCCCACCTCCCCGCGCTTGGCTTCGCCGGGGCTGCTGAGGGGGGACAGGCAGGCCGGGGCCCCAGAGCCAGACTGGCTGGGGCTGCGGTGAGTTTACCTGCTCGGCTGGGCGGACCTCGGCAGGCAGGGCAGGGCTGAGTGTCCAGCCTGTGCCGAGATCGGTCCTTCGGGCTGTGCCCTCCTGGCTCGGTGCTGCCCTGGGCTCTCCCGGCCCCTGTGGACGTGGTGGGCAGAGTTCAGGCGTGGGTCCAGCCCACCTTCTAGCCGAGCCCAAGCCTGAAAAGCCGCCCCCGGAGCGGCCAGGCGGGTCCCAGCCCGGGTGTCCCTCCCTCGAGGCTTCCCGCCTGCGACCTGCCGCTCTGTCCGAGGGCTGGGACACCGCACATTTTCTCCTTGTTGTCGGCAAAGGGACACACTGTCCTGAAATGGTACCTGTTACTCAGAAAGATAAGGCTGTAATTTTAAACAAAGATAGAACTGGAAACTTTCCTCACATTTAACTGCTGTACACTCCTACTCAGTGGACCCTTCCCTATTCCATTTTTTCATTTTTATTTATTAAATTTTTTATTGGTTTTTGAGAAAGGAGAGAGAAACATTGACTTGTTCCATTATTTATGAGTCATTGGCTGCCTCTGTGCAGGATGTGGGGAGAACCCCGGGTCAGTGTGTGCCCGGTCAGGGACCGGACCCCAGCCTCGGGGTGTGGGGGCCACACTGGAACCCACAGAGCCAGCCGGCCAAGTTTCCCTCTGTTTCCTTAAGTTTGAAATTGTCTGTACTCTGTCACCCAGTAGCCAAGCCCTCATGGCTGTCAGCGTTTGCCGCCCTTACTTCTGACCGTTTAGTTTTTCTTCCTTTTTGCTGGAGCATTGGAAACATTCCGGCCAGCACATCACTTAGTACAGTGACGACTGTTTTTAGCATCATTGCACTGCTGTCCTCACTCCTGATTTCTCAATGTCACCGAATAGCCAAAGCCACGTTCATTTTGACAAAGTATTTAAAACTAAGTCACAGGTATTTTCTCGTTACACACACGTGAGCAGCTTCTTATGGATGGGGAGGTGGCTGGGGTCGGAGGTGGCTGGGGTCGGGCAGCCCCGGGGGATGGGTCCATGCAGGGTTTGAGTGGGACAGCGGTGGGCAGGGTGGGCCTGAGCCGTCCTCCCGCTCCTTCCAGATGACAAGGACAAGATGAGCAGCAAGCACCAGCTGCTCACCTTCGTCTCCCTGCTGGAGACCAACAAGCCGTACCTGGTGAACTGCGTGCGCATCCCTGCTCTCCAGGTGGGTCCCCGGGTGGCCCCTGCGTCCCAGAGTTCGGGCCTGAGGAGTCGCCTTCCCGGCTGGCTGCGGGCATCGGCCGCAGGCTGGTGGTCGGCTGCTGTCTGTCATTTGTGTGTTCACATAGCAGCGCCTGCTGTATACCAGGAGCTAGAGAAGGTGCTGGGCATAGCAGTGAACTCAGCAAGACCCGTCCCTGCTCTCCTGGAGCTGAGGGCCAGCAGGGGAGGGCGGGAGATAGCAGTGAACGAAGGACAGCACTATGAGTGTTCCCGGGAATTAACAGGAACCGGGTCGGGAGGTTGGGGCGGGGGGTGGGGGGAGGGCATGGGGGTGAGGGTGAGGGTACGGGACAGGTTCCAGTGGGAAATAAGGCGATCTGGACGGGCCTCACTGAGAAGGCAGATGGAGCAGAGACCCGAAGGGAGGGCGGGGGAGAGGGAAGAAGCCATAGGGAGTCCTGGGAGAAGTGTCCAAGCAGCAAGTGCATAGGCCCTGCGGCACGTGCAGGCTTGGCTGGCACAGGGACAGCTGGAGCCGCTAGTGAGGAGAATTGCCGGAGAGGAGGTCAGAGAGACGGAGGTCAGGGAGGCGGGTGAGACTGGAGGGTTCTGAGCAGAGCTGGGGCAGAGTCTGACACAGCTGGAAGCAGGGAGCCCGGCAAGGAGGCAGGAGGAGGGACGGTGGCTGGATATGGGTGGAAGCCAAAGACGTGCTCAGGTTGCAGATGTACTTGACTCTGTGCCTGTAGCCAGAGTCCGTGTAGCTGCCACACCTGTGGCTCCCTGCAGGCCAGCCTGCGGGTCTGGGACTGGCGTGTTCCCATATAGACGTGAAGAGAGGGTATGGGGGCTGACATTTGCCTAAGCCATATAGTGAGACAGGGCCATACGCCAAAGTGTCCCATTACAGGACCCCCTCACTCTGCCCCAGCGAATGTCCAGGGAAGAGAGAAACCCTTCAGGTTCTCCGAACTCAGTAGATTTGCTGTGTTGTTAATCCTCACCTGAGGGTAATTTTTTCATTGCTTTTTCAGAGAGAGTGAAAGGGAGAAGGGGAGGGGGAGAGAGAGAAACATCAATGTGAGAGAGACACATCAACTGGTTGCTGCTACATGCACCCAGACCGGGGGTGGGCAGTGAACCCACAACCCAGGTACTTGCCCTTGACCGAGAATTGAACCCGTGACCCTTCAGTGTGTTGGCCAATGCTCTAACCACTGAGATAGGACAGGTAGATGGACAGGTGGATGGATGGACAGATCCAGAATGGACAGGTGGATAGAAGGACAGGTAGATGGATGGACAGGTGGATAGGATAGGTAGATGGACAGGTAGATGGGTAGACAAGTGGATCGGTGGACAGGTAAATGGATGGACAGGTAGATGAATGTACAGATACATGGATGGACAGGTGGATAGGACAGGTAGATGGATGGGCAGTTGAATAGAAGGACAGGTAGATGGATGAACAGATCCATGGATGGACAGGTGGGTGGATGAATGAATGGCTGGGCCGGAACCCAGCGGGTGGGGGCCCTCACCCACTGCCTGTTCTCTGCCTCGTCTCCTCCAGTCCCTGCTGCTGTTCAGTCGGTCCCTGGACACCAATGGTGACTGCTCCCGCCTGGTGGCTGACGGCTGGCTGGAGCTCCGGCTTGCCGACAGTGAAAGTGCAGTCCGGCTCCTGGCGGCCTCCCTGCGGCTCCGTGCCCGCTGGGAAGGTGCCCTGGACCGGCAGCTGGCCCATCAGGCCCGTCGGGGGCAGCCGGCGAAAGAGGAGGAGGAGGAGGAAGAGGAGGAGGAGGATGAGGCGGCGGCTCCGGTCAGCCGTCAGGAGGTGGTGGCCCTGAGCAGAGAGCTGCTGCAGTTCACAGCAGCCAAGGTACCACCGCCCCCCTTGGCTGCGTGTGTGTGTGCGTGTGTGTGTGTGTGTGCGTGTGTGTGTGTGTGTGTGTGTGTGTCTACCACAGCTTCCAGTTCGCCTGATGTGCGCACAGGGAGGTGATGGATGACAAGCCCAAGGTCACCCCTGGTGACGGGTGGAGCCAGAGCTGACCCCGTGCCTGGCTCCAGAGACCGCACTGATCCAGTGCGTGCTTATGGAGCAGCTCCTGTGCGCGCAGGGCGGCCACCCGGGTACCGGTAGGACTCGTGGGGTGTGAGGGGCTGTGAGGTACTTATTCATGGAGACGGACAGGTTTGGAGAGCAGATTGGACACCAGCCCCCTCTTCTGGGAGCAACAGGGGCGTCCTCGGTGCTTGTCTAGAGCCACGCAGTCCCTCTCCCGCTTGATTGGCTGAGCAGCCGCCCTGTGTCAGGCGCTCCTGGGCCACGTGTGAACTGCCTTAACCGTGGCCAGGTAGCCACCAGGACGTGGCCCGGAAGGAGGTGAGCCACAGCCTAAGGTCAGGGTATTACATCCAAACTGGCTGATCCTCTGCACTCTTAGCTGCACTGTCAGCGGTTTCTGTTATCAGACCTTGAGTCCCGTGCTTTTCAGCATCACCTCCACACTCCAGTCTGACGGCTGAACCGGAAGCCAGTCAGTCGCTGCTTGTCTTAATCCTGACAGGAAGCCCATAGAACGTGAGCCAGTCCCTGCTGGGCGTGTCTCACTCCCCTGTCTTCAGTCCTGTCGTATCTGACTTGCTGGTCTCCAAGCAAACAATCAAGTTCCTGAACTCGTTTTGTCTTTGCCGTGAAGCGGCAGGCGGGGAAGTGGAGGGCCGGCAGCTGCAGGGAACCCAGTCCGCTTCCTGCTCCGGCCCCCTCTCCTGTCTCCCCGCAGGTCCCCCACACCCTCCGGCGCCTCACCGGGCTGGAAGCCCAGAACCTGTACGTGGGGCCCCAGACCATCACCACCGCCCCCAGCCTCCCCGGCCTCTTCGGCAGCTCCGCCCTGTCCCCCCACCCCACCAAAGGGGGCTATGCCGTCACCGACTTCCTCACCTACAACTGCCTCACGGTGAGCGGCCCCGGGCCCCACTCTCCCGCCCCTGAACATGGGTTTTAGGGGCCCCCCCCACATGTCAGCCTAGTCCGGGGGCCTGCCGCCCGGGGTTCTCAGAGGGAACTGGACTGGCTGTTGGGGGGCAGGGCAGAGGCACAGCCCTGACACCGCGTCCCCCCCAGAGTGACACCGATCTGTACAGCGACTGCCTCCGCACCTTCTGGACCTGCCCGCACTGCGGCCTGCACCTGCCCTTCACGCCCCTGGAGCGCATCGCCCACGAGCAGGCCTGCCCCGAGGCCCCGCCGGCCGGCCCCCCGGGTAAGGCCGCGGCCTCCTGTGCTTCTGAGCCTCCTCTGGACACAGGACTGACCCCCTCAGCCCGCTGGTTTTTGTCACAGAGACCCCGGAGCCCGGTTGGGGAGGGCCTGGGGGGGCTGCCACTCACTCCTTTCTTTCTGTCTGCCGCTGTCTCTCTGTGGCTGCGTCTCTTGTTCTTTTCCGTCCCTCAGCTGTCGCTACCGCAGCTGCATCCGCTGTTGTTAGCCAGGGCTGCTGCAGCGGGCAGACCCACCCCAGGGCTCTCAGTCTGTGCACGTGTGTTAATCAAGGAAGGCTTCCTAGAGGAGGCAGACCCAGAGTCCCCTCGGGTGCCCGGGTTTGGGTGGGTGGAGCCCCCCTCAGCCTCCCTCTCCTCTCTCTTAGGGGCTGAGGAACCCGCCGAGCCCCAGCAAAAGACGTCCGCCCTGCAGAGGCCTTACCACTGCGAGGCCTGCCAGAAGGACTTTCTGTTCACGCCCACAGAGGTGCTGCGGCACCGCAGGCAGCACGTGTGAGCCCAGCCGGCAGGGGCCTGGGGCAGGGCCATGGACTCCACCCGACCCCCATCCTGCGCTCAGGACTACAGTCTGGATGCCCCCTCCCTTCCCCCCACACACAGTGGGGAGGGTGTGAATAAAGTCTGACATTCTGAGCCTGACCTTTAAGCCTACTCCTGTCCCCCAGCAGGTGCAGCGCCCCCTGCGGGTCCTCCGTGGTCTTGCTCTCATGCTGGCCCTGAGGTCCCGGGGCAGATACGGGCCGAGCAGGGACTCCAGGTCCCGGGACAGGAGCTCGGTGTCCCTGGCCCTACTGTCGCCTGAGTCTGTGCTCAGGGCCTCTGCTCCCCGTTGAACTGGGAGACGCTGCAGGGCCCGTCCGCTTGGAGGGGCTGTGCACTTCCAGAGCTGGCCGGGAGGGGGCGGCCGTGCCCACGGGGACTGCAGGCTGCACCCACAGGGCCCCTGGGCCGGCTCAGCCGTGGCCTCTGGATTCCCAGCCATGCCTCCCGCCCCCTGAGCGCCTCCTGCCTGGGCCCAGGGCCTCCCTGCGCCGCTGTCGCCCCGTCCCTGCAGCCCCGCCTGGAAGCCGCTCTCCCCCTCCTCGCCTCCCCCCCCCCTGGATGTGGCCGGCCTGGCCTGCCCTGCCTCTGTCCACAGCGCCCTCCCAGGGAGCTCACCCAGTCCCGGCCTGACCACGCCCAGGCCCCGCCCCGGCATGACCACGCCCTGACCACGCCCCGCCTGACCACGCCCCCGCCTGACCACGCCCTGACCACGCCCCGCCTGACCACGCCCCCGCCTGACCACGCCCCGCCCCCACCCCCGCCTGACCACGCCCCGGGCCCCCGGCTCCCTTGTCCCGCTGCCTCCGCGGCCTCACGGGTTACAGCTGAGGCTCCCTTCACTCCGCCCGTATCTCACACACTGCTCTCTGCCGCCCCTCCCCTCTCCGCCAGCCCCTCCCCAGCCCGGTGCGCGAGCTTTACGTTGGGGTCTGGTTCCCACAGACCGGAGGCCTCTGCCCCACGGCGCCATGCGCCCAGTCAGGCCCACGTCATCACGCCACCCCGGCCTCTCCCCCCCGCACGGGCTCTCCCCAAGCCCATCGGCTCCCCCTTTACAACGGGCCCAAGTCTGGCCCAGGGCCCTGCCTCTGCGCAGGGGCCGGGTCAGCCCTCCTCGCTGTCTCCCGGTGCCCACGGGGAATGGCTGCGCGTCCTCCCACCGCGCCCGCCCGGTGTAACCGATGGTGTAACCGATGGCCGTGCGGCTGGAGAGAGGACGCCTGCCTTTTCCAGGACGCGGGGTCACCGCCGTGGATGCAGCCCGCACTCCGCGCCCGCCGGGCGCTGCGTCTGTGTGGCCGCCCGTCCAACTGGGAAGGCGGTTCCTCTTCTGCTCCCACCGACGGCCGGCGTGACGCCCCCTGTGCGTGTGCCGTTTACAGATACGCGCGTATCGGGGGCCAGATTCTGGAGGGGGGACCACTGGTCCCATTCACGGGTCACCGGATGGGTTCTCCCAAATGGCCTTCCGGACCGGCTGTGCGCCCCACGCTGTCTGCCCTCATTGCCAGGGAGCCGCGTCCTCGCTTGTCATCCCGGGCCCGTCGTGGGTTCTGTGAGGGCTCTCCCAGGTGCCTGTCATTCCCTCGCGGCCTGTGATCGCTCTTCATGCATTCTGGGTCTCGAGCTTCGCCCTAGCCCAGTGATCGGCAAACTCATCAGTCCACAGAGCCCAAGATCAACTGCACAACGATTGAAATGTCTTCTGAGAGCCCAATGTTTTAAACTTAAACCTCTTCTAACGCCACTTCTTCAACATAGACTCGCCCAGGCCGTGGTGTTTTGTGGAAGAGCCACGCTCAAGGGGCCAAAGAGCCGCATGTGGCTCTTGAGCCGCAGTTTGCTGAGAGCCACGGCTCTAACCTATGAGTTTACCTGGCCGGGCCCAGGGTTGTGTGTGTTTATACTGAGGACTGGGGAGGGCGCTGCAGAGGAGGGCCACCCAGTTCCACCCGGAAGCCTTAGCGTCTCCCGGTCTCTGGCCCACCCTCCCTCATGGGGGTGAGTCTGGAGGAGCCTGTGGGAGAGGGATGTCCTGGCAGCTGTCAGAGCTGAGGAAACAGGCTCACAGCCCCTGCGGGGCGAGTTCTCACCACCTTTTCTGATAGAAAGGTCTGTCCGACGTGCTCAGGAACTGCGGACAGGACTGTGGCTTCCCGTCCTACACCTGCGTGAAGTAAACCCTTTTCCGCCCACCAGTGGGCCCAGATGGAGGAGGCTGGTGGTGCCCACTGCTGGCCAGTCTGGGGAGCCAGCACTTCCTTCCTCCTCGCCTCCCGCTTCTCCGCCAGGCGGCTCAGCGGGATCTTTCCAGACGCGGTGTGGTGCCTTCAGGTCTTTTCGGACTTGCTCTTGGAGCGTGGTGTACGGGAAAGTGCTCGAATCAACGTGAACAGCTTGGTGGGTTCTTCCAGAAAAGGAAACGTGCCTGAGCCACTAGCATCCAGAACAGCCCCCCAGAGAGACCAACAGCCTGGCCCCTAATAGCAGGGCCCGGTGGGGAGTATTCTAGAACTTTAAAACAACAACAAACAAAAAAACCTGCTCTTCCTTTGCTCAGCATCTGTTGCAGGGAGCTGTGCCTTACGGTCTGTGGTGAGAATGAATCCCTGTCTATCCTTTTGTCGAGGGGAGGTGGTATGGTTCCGGACAGAAACGCTGCTCAGACTCAGCACCTGCACGAATGTGTGCGTTTTGGGAGAGCGGGTGTCCAGGAGCCGAGGGGCTGGGCCGTGGGACTGGCGCGTGTCCCACGTCAGCAGAGTCTTTGACATTGGCTTCCAGAGTCCGTTTACCAAGCTGTGCTCCCACCGGCGGTGTCTGAGACACACACCGATGGGGTTGTCAGTAGCTGTTGTTTAAGCCGTTCTAATGATATTTATTTTGGTTTTAATGGCATTTTTATGACTAATGGTGTCAAGCAGTTTTTCAAGAGCTTATTAACCATTTATATGCTTTTTGTAGTTTATATTAAATATTTTGTCTCTTGCCAAAGCCGATTTGGCTCAGTGGTAGAGTGTCAGTCTGCGGACTGAAAGGTCCTGGGTTCGATTCCGGTCAAGGGCATGTACATTGGTTGCAGGCACATCCCCGGTGGGGTGTGTGCAGGAGGCAGCTGGTTGATGTTTCTCTCTCATCGACGTTTCTAGCTCTCTATCTCTCTCCCTTCCTCTCTGCAAAAAATAAATAAAATATATTTTTTAAAGATATTTTGTCTCTTATAAAGGGGCTATTTGTCTTATTGATTTGAAAGTTATATTATATATAGTTTATATTTCCATATATATATATGAAAAATATATGATTTTTATATATTTGATTTCAGAGAGGAAGGGAGAGGAAGAGAGAGATAGAAATATCAATGATGAGAGAGAATCATTGATCAGCCTCCTATTGGGGGTTGAGCTGGAACCCAGAGCATGTGTCCTGATCCAGAGGAATCAACCGTGACCTCCTGGATCAACCACTGAGCCATGCCAATTGGGCAATATAATTTCTATATTTCTTTAAATATAAATATATTTATCAAATATCTATATTGTGAATATTTTCTCCAAGGCTATACTTAACTTTTCATTTTCTTATTTATTTACTAGAGGCCCAGTGCACAAATTCATGCACGGATGGGGTCCCTCATCCTGGCCGGCGATTGGGGCCAATAGGGACCATCTCGCCCAGTCCGGGGGAGGGACCGCGGGAGATTGGCCGGCCTTGGGAGGTAGGCTGTGGGAGCGCACTGACCACCAGGAGGCAGCTCCTGCATTGAGCTTCTGCCCCCTGGTGGTCAGTGTGTGTCATGATGACTGGTCCGAATGGTTGCTTAGGCTTTTATATATATAGACTAGAGGCCCGGTGTACGAAATTCGTGCGTGGGGGGTTGTTTCTCAGTCCAGCATGCACCCTCTCCAATCTGGGACTCCTCAAGGAATGTCCAACCAGGATGTGCTGGCCGGTCCCTCAGCTGGGACATCAGAAGGAAGGGGACCATTTCTCCCAGGTGAAATCCAAGCACAGATGTAGAGGATGATGTAGGTGTCTCTTCCCCTCTTCCTGCTGCAGCCAAAGTTTTTTGTTGTTGTTGTTTTTTAACAAGAGATTTCTCCTTTGTTTGCGGGTGGACATTCCCTCATTGGGCTCTTCTGGGACGGACCACAACGCAGTTGGCTGATCATCATACACCTGGGCTGTCCAGGCTTCGCCCGACATGAACCCTGTGGGCTCACACGGGGCACTCTGCCCTCACCTCCCAGTTTCCCACCCCCTCCCCATCAGGCCTCTGCCTCCCGCTTCCCCTCTTCTCTTCTCTTCTCTCCCCCTCCCCCTCCCCCTCCCCTCCCCCTCTCCTCCCCCTCCCCTTTCCCGTCCCCAGATACTGCTCCTTCAAGGTCAATGGTGACCTGCAACTGGGACCCTCTGGCTCTCAGCTTCATCATCCTACTTTCAGCTGTGTTTTGCCTTCCCCCACCTCCACCCCCCCCTCCCACACCTGCCATGAGCTGTGGGGAGCATCAGCTCAAGGCAGGCGGGACAAGGAACGTCAGGTGACGCATTGCTTGGATGGCGCCCTCCTCTCTGAAAAGTGGCCATGTCTCCTGATAGTCTTTCTCCGCCCAACTTCCTGAGTGACTGCAAGTCTGCCCCCTCCTCCCCTCCCACACCCCTGCCCTGGCCTGGCTCCTCCATCTCCCCAGCCCCCCTCGCTCCCGGGTCAGCTTCCCAAGGCTGACAGGCACAGGGCCACGCGTGGGGGACTCGGAGCATTGGAAACTTCTCTTGGAAGTTCTTGAGGTTAGAAGTCCAAAAGCAAGATCTGTTTA
>CM072936.1:8009266-8021766 GCA_036971965.1 Nyctalus aviator | reverse complement strand
TGCCAGAGTGGCCCCGATTCCTCACCCCTCCCAGCACCCACCTCTCTGGCCACATGAGTTTGCAGCTCCTCCCAAGAAGGGTAGAGTCTCCTTCCTCTCCCTGGGGCTGGCCTTGTGACGTCCCCTGGCTAAGAGAATGATCATCACGAGCCGGATCTGAGCAGGGGCCCCTAGGGGGCACGGGCCCTTCTGCTCTCTCTTGGAGTCCAGTCAAGCCTCTACGACGTGAACAAACTCCACAGCCTGCCAGCTGAGGTTACCACGTGGTCCTGTTGTCCCTGCTGCCAGCAAGCCAACCCCCAGAACCAGAGCCCCCTTGTGGATCTGTCCCTGCCACAGATACACAAGAGGGCCCTGCTGAAACCACAAGACCTGCCTCGCTGAGCCTGGTCTAAGACACCAACCCACAAAAGGACGAGCTATAAAGGCGTAGGCGTGTTGAGCAAAAAAAAACAACAAAAAAACCCCCCAAAAATAAAAAACGTTCAGGGATTGTTTGTTACACAGCAATAGCTGATGGATACATAGGGAGTGCCCAGGAGCAGAGCAGGATAAAGAGTATTACTTGTCATTGTAACGAGTGCTGTATGAGCTTCAAATGGATGAGAATTTGAATCTTAGACACAAAGAACTCAAATTGGCTCTGGTCAGTATGGCTCAGTGGGTTGGGTGCTGTCCTGTGCACCAAAAGGTTGCTGGCTAAATTCCCAGTCAGGCCATATGCCCAGGTTGCAGACTGGATACCTGGTAGGGGGCATGCAGGAGGCAGCAGATCAATGTTTCTCTCCCTCTTCCTTCCTCTTTCTCTAAAAAATCAATCAATAAATAAAAACTTTAAAAAAACAAACAAGTCAGAACTCAAATTGGTGGTTTTTTGTTTTTAAGACTTTATCGTTAAAAAAAAGTAGAAGACGTTAGAGAAGGGAGGTAGGAGGAGACGGGAGGGGGGTGGGCTGGGAGGATGAAGGGAACCTCCCCAAATATCGGATCCAGGTGACCCTCCTCCCCTGATGGCCCCGGCCCGCCCCCAATTCCACCTGGAGGCGGGGGCCCCAGCCACCATCTTCTGAGGACCCAGGTCTCAGCTCAGGTCCCTGGTAGCGGTGAGGGCAGACGTGGGGCGCAGAGCCTGGAGGCCTCATCTTTGTCCTGGAGGGACCCCGCCCCCCCCAGCAGGTGCTCAGGCCCCCATGTCCTGGCGGGGCCCCAGGGAGGTAGGCGTTGAGTGGGAGGGCCTTCGGAGACGGGGTCCTGAAGCCAGAGTGGGGACCGGGACAGGTGCTAGCCTGGAGGTCACAGTTCAGAAGCTGGAGTCTGTGGGGAGGAGGGGGATGCCACGTCAGGAGGTGGGGAGAAACCTGGCCCCCCACATCAGCTCTTCTGAGCAGTCCCCACCAGCCCCACAGTGAGAGGGATGCAGAGAGACAGACATAGAGACAGAGATAGAGCAAGAGAGACAGAGAGAGAGGGAGAGGATCAGAACAAAATGGAGGGAGAGAGACAGCGCTGTAAAGAGAGATAAGGAGTCGAGACTGGTTTGGCTCAGTGGATAGAGCATGGGCCTGCGGACTGAAAGGTCCCGGGTTCAATTCTGGTCAAGGGCATGTACCTTGGTTGCGGGCACATCTCCAGTAGGGTGTGTGCAAGAGGCAGCTGATCGATGAACTCTCTCTCATCAATGTTTCTAACTCTCTATCCCTCTCTCTTCCTCTCTGTAAAAAATCAATAAAATATATTTTTAAAAAAGAAAAGAGAATCCCCATTTTTTTTTTAAGAGAGAGATAAGGAGACAGTTAAGACAAAGAAAGAAAGACAAGGAAAAAAATAAAAGAAAGGACAAGGAGAGAGGGAGACAGAGACAAAGACAAGAGTGGGGGAGGGGCAGCAGAGGCAGAGAGAGAAGACAGCCCCCCCGCCCCCATGCCCCCCCCCCCCGAAGTAGGATGAGGAGCCCCATCACTCCTGGTCCCAGAGGCCCTCGGACCCTCAGGCCAGGCCACCCTGTCCACTCTGGTCAGAGCAGAGCTGAGCCCCTCTCTGACCAGCCAGGCTCTGAACAAACCTGTCCTTCCCTCCTGCCCAGGCTCAGGCCTCCGGGGCCCCCCATGCCTGCGCCCCCCACGTCTCCACGCTCATCTCCCAGCCCTTCTGCGGCCTGAACCTATCACTGACTCACCCGCTCAGCCCTCCCTCCTCGTGTGTGTGGGGCGGAGAGGGGGTTTCACAGCCTTGACGTTTGGCATATGCTGGTCCCTCTTCCCCTGCCTCACTCCTCCTATCTTCCTGTCTCAGCACCAAGGTCCCCTCCTTCAGGAAGCACTCCCTGAACTCACCAGCTGGGCCTGATGTCTTCTCTGGGCTCCTCCTGAGTTCCCTCATCCCACCCTGTCCCCTCTGGGTCATCGCCGTCTGAGACGGCTCTGTCTCCCCACTGGGCAGGGCTGCCAAGGTGACTGCCATGTTCCCAGCACAGGGCCAGGCACAGAGGTGCTCAGAGAATGTGAATTGAATGAATGAATGAGTGAGTGAATGAATGAATGCTAAACTGAGTTTCAACTTCATCAGAGGGCACTAGGGAGCAACAGATCTTTTTTAAAAAATATATTGATTTTTTTTACAGAGAGGAAGGGAGAGGGATAGAGAGTTAGAAACATCGATCAGCTGCCTCCTGCACACCCCCCACTGGAGATGTACCCGCAATCAAGGTACCTGCCCTTGACTGAAATCAAACCTGAGACCCTTCAGTCCACAGGCCGATGCTCTATCCACTGAGCCAAACCGATTAGGGCAGCCACAGAAGGTTGAAGTCAGAGAGGGTCAAGATCTGCTCTATGCTTTGGAAACTCCGGGCAGCCTCTCAGTGCTCAGCCTTTGCTTTTCTGAGCTGAGTGAACCTGCACAACTGAGCTCTTCCCTCTGAGCCTCAGTTTCCTCATCTGCAAAATGGAAATAACAGTTTCTCCCTCTTGGGGTTGTTGTGAAGAAGAAACTCTAAAACCTGAATACCTGGAAGAATAAAAGAATGTGTCCAGCCAAAACTGGTTTGGCTCAGTGGATAGAGCCTTAGCCTGCGGACTGAAGTGTCCCGGGTTCGATTCCGGTCAAGGGCACACACCTTGGTTGCGGGTACATTCCCAGTAGGGGGTGTGCAAGAGGCAGTTGATCGATGATTCTCTCTCATCGATGTTTCTAACTCTCTATATTTTATAAAATATAAAATATATATTTTTAAAAAGAGCAGATCCTACCTGTGGCATTTCAGGACATGTGTGTATCCATGTATGGATGGATGCATGTGTGTATAGAGGGATGGATGGATGGATGGATGGGTGGTGGGTGGATGGATCATCTTCCCCCTAAGCCTTGGAGAACCCTGGGTTCAGGGACCGACACTGCCCTGCTCTGGCGGCCCATTACTGGAGTCCAGAGGCCCTCAGAGCTGCCCAGCCTCCAGCCCAGCAGCCCTCACCCGGACACTCACACGTCTCCCGAGTCCGCCTCTATAGGTAATGCCACTCTCCTTCCAAGTTCACACTCATCCCCATGGATCCTGGAAGACAAAGAGGGTAGTGGGTCTTCACCAGGCACCCCCCGTGCACCAAAGTCCCTCCCCCCCTTTCTGTCTCAGGGGATTCCTTAAGGTGACCAGACGTCCCACTTTTGGCGGGACAGTCCCGATTTTTAACAATTTGTCCCACGTCCCTCGGCGTTTTAAAAAAGTCCCGATTTTTGGAAAGAATTGTTAAAAATCGGGGCTGTCCCGCCAAAAGCTGGACGTCTGGTCACCTTAGTATTCCTCCATCAGGACAGACTGAGCCGTTGTTTAAGGCCATGCTGGTCATTTAAGGGAAAGTGGAGCCTTCCCATAGGCGGGCACCCGGAAATCGGCTACCCTGTTATGCAAATGAGGCCCTGTCTTCATTATTCATGAACATAAACCCTGAAGGTACGGCATCTTCACTAGAGGGGGGCGGGGCCTGGCAGGGAGGCGTGGCTTAATTAAGGGGCGGGGCCTTACCTGGTGGCCTGCCAGTCATGTGTGGCTGTGTCTCTGTGTAGCCCGCCATGGGCTGGCCCTCAGGGCTGAAGGCTGCTCCCTGCCCTGCAAGAGAGGGCTTTAGGGGTGCAGCCTGAGCCCCAGGGTGCCTGGGTCCGGGCTCTGGCACTCCTCGGGGAGCACTAGGCCCTCTCTCCCCACCTCCTCCTGGTACCTGTGCGGTTGGACTGATCTATCATTGGTTGCACGATGCGTCTCCGGGCGTTAATGAACCTGGGAGGAGGCGGGGGGGGTGTCATGGACATGGAGGAGGGTGTGAAGAGGGTGTAGGGGAGAGGCAGAGGTGAGCACAGAGAGAGGGAGAGCTGGGAAGAGAGAACTGGAAAGGGAGAAGGCCCAGGTCTCCCAGGGGCTCTGCGGTCTCCTTCAGCACCGCGGACAGCGCCCGGCCTCCCGCCCCGGCCTCCAGGGCGCTCACCAGTTGTTGACTTGCAGGATGGTGAGTCCCGTGTCCTGCGCCAGCTGTTTCTTCTGCTCCTCCGAGGGGTACGGGTGCTGTGGCCATCAGCAAGCGTCACCTGCCTGCCGGGCCATCCTCCGGTCCCCGCGGCCTGGCCCTGTCCGGTCCTGGAGGCCGGCCGGCCAGCCCAGGCCGGGGCAGGGGCCGGAAGAGCCAGCGCGCCTGAGCTCCCTCTTTCTCCCCGAGGCCCAGCCGGGAAGCAGAGCCGAGCTACGGGCAATTACGCCCGTGGGCGCCCCGCCTCCTCCAGCAATTAGAGGCTAATTGGCCCGCGCTCATTGGCGGGAGGAGGACGGAGCTGGGGACAGGGCTCCATGGCCCGGAAAGGAGGCGAAACCCAGCCCGGCCTCTGAGCCTGGCAGGGCCCTGTGCACGGCTCTCCCTGTCCCATTTTCTCCCTCTCTCTCTTCTCTCTCCTCCCCCTTCCCTGTGTCTCGGTCTCTCCTCTGCAGACTGGAGCCCATACAGCCCTACCCCCACAGAGTGTGCTGGCTGGCTGGCTGGCTGGCTGGCAGCTGGCTGAGGGGTGGGTGACCAGGAGGGCAGATGGTCAGATATACGAGTGGGTGGGGTGGGGAGGGAAGGGCTCAGTGAGTTTAGAGCCCCCGAGCGGCACCAGGCACACAGGACGCCTTTTTCCTGGCCAGTCCCCACCTCCTGGGCACCCTCCCTCAATGCTCCCCGCCTCCATCTCCCGGCTCTGGGTGTCTCGGGGCCTCGGTCTCTGTGCCCGCCCACGGGGGGGGGAGGGGCGGGGAGAACTCTCACCGAGAGGTGCTGGAACAGCCAGGCTCGCATGATGTTGGTGGCCACCTTGGGGAAGATGCCCCTTTTCTTGTTCCGCCGCCGCTCGGGGTCCAGCTCCTCGTCCTCCCCCCCAGAGCTGGGGGAGGCCACGCTGGTGTCTAGGCCGTCTCCTGAGGGGGTGGGGAGGGGCAGGCTGTGCGTGTGGGCACGAGGGTGGGACACCGGAGGCCCAGAACCCTCACCCACGAGGCTACCCTTCCCCCCCCCGCTCCCTCAGGGGTCCCATGTGCCATCTAACTCCAGTCCTCAGGCCGGCCCCCACATTTCCCTCTTCCCCCCTCTCCCCCCCGAGCTTCTCACCTGGGTCACTGGAGGTGTCCCCACTCTGGGAGGCCAGGCCCGCGCTGGACGGTCCCGGGGTCCCCAGCTGCACAGACCCGCTGTCTTCGTGGTCCCTAAGCCAGGTAGGATTCTGGGGGACAAGAGTTGGGGGTCACAGCACAGCAGCGGGGGCCACGGGCCCTGGGGCTAGGGCTTCTGGGTGGCACGCCTGTCCCTGCCTCTTCCCTGGTTACACGCCTCCCTGTGCCTCAGTTTCCCCAACTGGGTAATGGAAGACATAATGGCCCCCACCTCACCGAGTGTGGGCAACTCAGCGAGTTCATTTACACGAAGGCACGGGGGTCACTCAGCAGAGACGAGCTTACCCAGACCCATGGCACCTTATCGGAAGGGGTTCCAAATTCAGAACGTGTCACATTTTTAGACAGTCAGTCAGCGCACAGCGCACCTGCTGTGTGCTTCATGCCACCCCCAGCGGGGTCTGGGCCCGGCATAACCCCGTCATCAAGCTCATTGACATTTCTGCAGTAAAACGGATGGGTATGTAACGAGGTGGAATAAATAACAGCTATAAATAGCCTCTCATTGGTTCAGGTCAGACATTGCTGCCAAATGAGTTTGCATTAAACTTGTGGGCACTGGCGGGGGACGGGGGTGGGGGTGGGGAGGAGGTAACAGCTTTCAGTGTTTAGCGACTTGGGGGCCTCAGAACTGCAGACCAGGGGCCCCGGACTGTGCTCCCTTCACCACAGCTCCTGGAGGAACTTGACCAGGTTCCTCTGCATCCCGGAGCCCAAGCCTCCCGCAGGGAGACGGCACCTTGACTTCTTTGTTCAACGCTGGGAGGCAGAGTGGCGGTGGGAGGGGTGCCAACAGCCACAGGGACCCTGGGGTGCCCGGCTGGCCCCAGGGATGGCCCTTGACCTGCCCGCTGCCTGGTAACAGCCCTTCCCCACTGTCATCTGAGTCCTGCGGCCCACAGCCCAGCTGCAGTCCGGGCCTGGGCGTGCAATGCCTGCATGGGTGCATTGGGGGGGGGGGCCTGTGTGTGAAATGCAGGGCCATTGGGTCTGCGGGCTTCAGGGCGGATGTGACTGTCCCTACAGCAGTGGCAGCGCTGGGTTCGATCCCCGGCTAAGGGGGAGCCTCCATGCTGGGGTGCGAGAAGCTGGCCTGAGACGGTGGCTGTGTGAGTGCCTACGTTCGTGCCCGGATGGCATGGCTGTGGCTGGACGGAGGTGGCTGAGGTGTGGTTACGACATGGGTGGAGCTGAGACAGGCGAGGGGTCCTGAGCAGGGCTGTCGCTCTCGGAGATGGCGGCGGAGGGGCGGGGGGGGGGCGGGGGGGGCAGCAGGGCTGTGTCTGAGGACCATCAAGGGTGTGGCTGTCGGCTGTCCTATCTGTGAGACAGTGTGAGGTGATCCTGATTCCTGCTCAGGCGGGCGGGCAGCGCAGTGGCTCAGTCGGCGGTGATTGCTGAGGGCGGGAGTCAGGGTCTGTGTGGAGACAGGGACTATGGCCTGGACTGTGAACCGGAGGTCACGGTTCGATTCCAGGTCAGGGCACGTGCCCGGGTTGTGGGTTCGATCCCCAGTGGGGGGCGTGCAGGAGGCAGCCCACCAATGATTCTCTCTCATCACTGATGTTTCTATTTCTCTAGCTCTCTCTCTCCCTCTCTCTCTCTTTCTCTCTCTCTCTCTCTCTCTCTCTATATATATATATATATATATATCTCCATATCCAAAACCGGTTTGGCTCAGTGGGTAGAGCATCGGTCTGCGGACTGAAAGGTCCCAGGTTCGATTCCGGTCAGGGGCATGTACCTTGGTTGTGCGCACATCCCCAGTAGGGGGTGTGCAAGAGGCAGCTGGTCAATGTTTCTCTCTCATCGATGTTTCTATCTTTCTATCCCTTTCCCTTCCTTTCTGTAAAAAAATCAATAAAATAGCCAAAGCCGGTGTGGCTCAGTGGTAGAGCGTCGGTCTGCGGACCGAAAGGTCCCAGGTTCGATTCCGACCAAGGGCATGTACATTGGTTGCGAGCACATCCCCGGTAGGGGGTGTGCAAGAGGCAGCCGGTCGATGTTTCTCTCTCATCGACGTTTCTAGCTCTCTATCTCTCTCCCTTTCTCTCTGTAAAAAATCAATAAAATATATTTTTAAAAATCAATAAAATATATATATTTAATATATATATATATTTAAGATAAGGAACATGGCTGTGGCTGTGTCTCCAAGTGAGCTGTAACCAGTTGTCACATGCACGTGGCCCTCGCTGACTGGGTGGAGATTATGGGCTGTGGGCAGAGGGTCCTCGGAGCCCACCCGTGACTAGCGTGAGGCATACCCACGCCCGGGTGGGGCCTGGCCGCACGCCTGCCTCTGGGTGCAGGTGTCCGGCTGTACGATCGCTGGGTGTGTTGAGAGGATGACCGTCCTGAGGGTGTGATCCTGGTTGGGATCCACACGGCCGGGCTGTCGTGTGGCTGTAGATGAAACTGTAGTCCGGCTGACTCAGAGACGGAGTGACACGGTGTGTGTGTGTGTGTGTGTGTGTGTGTGCGCGCGCACACCCGCTGCGGGGAGACTGTGAGGTGGTCAGGGAGCATGTGCCTGCGGGCGTGCGGGCCCTGCGGTCAGTCTGGTGTCGCTGTGTCTGAGCGTCTGGGGCCATGTGGCTCAACCTCCGTCTGTGTGGCGGTTGCATGTGTACCACACACTCCCCGCCCCCCAACACACACAGAGTAACCGTGCTGTGTGGTCTACGATGCAGCTGGGTATATGGTGCAGGCCATCAGTGACCATGAGTAAGAATGGATGGGATTATGTGGGTGTAGCTGAGCCTATGGTGTGTCTTCAGCTGTTAAGATGCGTGCACATGCGTGTGTGTGCGTGTGCCGTGTGTATGTCCTCAAGCTGTATGTGCGTGTGCATGCATGTGCGTTTGCGTGCCCTCATGCGGTAACCCGCTGCCTGGCTGGCCCACCTGGTCGGGGAGGCTGGGGCAGGAGGCTGGGTCGTCCTCGGGGTCCTCCCTGCAGCTGCCGTCCCGATCCTCGATGACCAGGTCGATGGGCATCTTTCCCTTGAGGCAGGTGATGTAGCGGTGACAGAAGTTGTCGCACAGGTCGTGGACCTGAGGGGGCACGGGGTACTGGGGGGGCCACCCGGGGGCCAGGGCTGCGGTGTGTGGGAAGCGGGTGGGGTGGGGAGAGAGCCTGAGGGGAGTGGAGGGGCTGGTGGAGGGGGAATGGGGGCGAGAGAGGGTGTGAGGGGCGTGAGGAGCACTCACCTTCTCCAGCTCCAGCAGGTGGAACCGCAGCACCTGGATGGCCTGTATCATCTGAAGGAGAGACAGGGAGAAGGCAGGGGGCGGAGGGAGGGAGACAGAGGAAAAGAGAGAAGAAGGAAGAGGAGGAGGAGGAGGGGGCGAAAGAGAGAAGAGACAGAGGCAGAGAAAGAGATAGGATGACAAGGACGGAGAGACAGAGCACAGAGAGCCGCAGAGACAGATACGGGCACGGAGAGAAATAGAGATCGAAGAGATGGAGACCCAGAATTCCGGGAATAGCGTTAGATCGTGTCAGAGACAGAGCGGAGCAAGAGACAGAGAAGGATCCATCACAAGAGGAGTGAACACAGGGAAGCTGCAATAACAACGCCCTCTCCTTTGCCTGCTTGCTCTCAGGGCCCTCCCTTCACCTGCAAACTACATTTCCCAGAGTCCTTTGCCAAAGGGTTCAGCCAATAGGAAGCGCTGGCAGGAGCTGGGAAATTAAAGAACCCAGGGCATTCTCCCCCCACTCCCCCACTTTCCTCTCTCCTCTTGCTTTGCTCTCTCCCTCTCCTCTCTCCTTGGCAGTCAAGTCCCTGCACTCACTGTGGGGTCTCCTCAAGTCTAGGCCATACTGCACCGCCAAGGGGCAACAATGATCACGGTGTGGAAGTGTGGGTCCCCCACCCCACCCCACCCCAAGGCTCTGGAGGGCAGGACAGGCGACCCCCGTGCGGGAGCGGGCATGGTGGTGGTGGGGGGGGAGCAGGCCTCACCAGATTGTCCAGCTCTGGGTTGGAGGAGAAGAGGGGCCTCTCGGAGCGGACCTGGGTGGGAGAGAGAGGCCAGGGAGGGCACACTGTCTCCCGCTGCCCTCCCTGCCGTCCCGGGCTGGGCTGGCATGCGGCGGGGTGCCCACCTGCTTGGCAAAGGCTGCGATGTCCTCATTGAAGGAGTCGGAGGAGCAGACGTCACCGCCCAGCGGTGTGCCCAGCCCCGCCCCCGCCCCATCGCGGGGCGAGCAGGTGGCCAGTTCACATTTCTCAAAGACCAGGGCCAGCAGCGGGAAGAGCGGGTGTCTGGAGGGAGAGGAGAGGAGAGACTCTGAGGGGAGGGCAGGACCCTTTGAAATGTGGGGCTACCGGGAGGAGACCCAGAGGGGAGAGATGGAGAGAGAGAGAGCCAGAGTGAGAGAGGGTCAGAGAGAAAGAAGCAGGCTAGAGCAGTGGTTGGCAAACTGCGGCTCGAGAGCCACATGAGGCTCTTTGGCCCCTTGAGTGTGGCTCTTCCACAAAATACCACGGCCTGAGCACGTCTATTTTAAAGGAGTGGTGCTAGAAGAAGTTTAAGTTTAAAAATTGTGGCTCTCCAGCCGGGACCGGTTTGGCTCAATGGATAGAGCGTCGGCTTGGGGACTGAAGGGTCCCGGGTTCGATTCCGGTCAAGGGCATGTACCTTGGTTGCGGGCATATCCCCAGTGGGGGGATGTGCAAGAGGCAGCATATCCCCAGTAGGGGGTGTGCAAGAGGCAGCTGATCGATGACTCTCTCATCGATGTTTCTAACTCTCTATCTCTCTCCCTTCCTCTCTGTATAAAAATCAATAAAATATATTTAAAGTAAAATAAAAATAAAGATTGTGGCTCTCCAAAGGAATTTCAGTCGTTGCCCGGTTGATTTTTGGTTCTGTTGACTAATGAGTCTGCGGACCACTGGTCCAGAGGGGTCAAGAAGCAGAGAGGAAGGCCTGAATTCTGAGCCCCCCGGGCCCCGCCCTGCCCCCACTCACCCGTAGATCTCATCCTTCTCCTGCTTCAGGCCATCACCGTCCAGGCCCGGGGGAGGCCGGTGGGGGCCGAAGGGCCCCGGGGCGGGAGGCACCGCCTCCGAGAAGCCAGCCAGGGTTGCAGTGCCGTCCACGATGCCTGGGTAGTGGGGCAGCTCATCGTACTGGGGAGGCAAGGGGGGGGCAGGGAGGCATCAGCACCGCAAGAACCCTCCTGCCCTGGGCCTGAGACTCCCCCTGCCTCCCTCTCTCCCTCTCCCTCTACCCTCTCCTCCTCCCTGTCCCTCTCCCCTCCCTCCCTCTCTCCCTTTTCCCTCTCCCTCTCCCTCTCCCTCCGCAGGAACCTGCACTGTCCCCCAAGTGTCCCAGCCATGCCCCTCATTCCCCAGCCCCCCAGGACCCTCCATGCCCCACGGAGCTGTGTGGGACTGAGGGCTGTGTCCAACGGCCTGCTCTTGGACCCTGGACTGGGATGTAAGTCCCATCAGAGACGCCTGAAGTGTGGGAGGAAGGTCCAGAGGAGAGAGACAGACCCAGGTCTCCGGTCTGAGGGTGTGTGTGTGTGTGTGTGTGTCAGAGGATCAGCTGGCTGGAAACTGCCAGCGCCTCATAGAATGAGGAAGAGAGGAAGGAGGGGGAAAGGCCTGGAGACAGATTTAGAGAAAGAGAGTGAAGGGGAAGAGGGAGAGAGAGAGAGAGAAGAAGGAGGAGGAAGAGGAGGAGGAGGAAAGGGAGGAGGAGGAGGAGGAGGAGGAGAAGGAGGAGGAGGAGAAGAAGAAGAAAAAGGAGGAGGAGGAGGAGGAGGAGGAGGAGGAGGAGGAGGAGGAGAAGAAGAAGAAGAAGAAGAAGAAGAAGAAGAAGAAGAAGAAGAAGAAGAAAGGCAGAGAGATGGGGACAGAGGTGCAGAGGGGAGATGGTGGGGGACAGAGGCAGAGGGGAGAGGGTGGAGGGGAGAGGGGACAGGGTGAGACACAGCAAATACAGAGAAAGAGGCAGAGAAAGAGGCAGAGGCAGAGGCAGTAGAGGGACGGAGGGGCACTTACAGACACTTCCCACGCAAAGTGCATTGTGTGTGCCCCCTGCTCAGTTCCCTTCAGTTTTCACACCCGCACAACCTGTCACAGGACACGCACCAGGCGGGACACACACACACACACACACACCCCAGAGCCAGCCGCCAGGCACAGGAGTGAACGAGTGAGTGAGTGAATGAATGAATGAGGCATCTCGCACAGTGCCTGGCACACTTTCCATCAACTCTTGTTGAACCGAGTGATGGTGGGGGAACCACCAAAACCCACACCCGCCCAGCTCACGTTCCCACAGCCCCCGGAGAACCCCGAGATCTGGCTCCGCCGCCCCAGGAGCCGGCGCCCAGGTCACCCCTGCCCCCGCAGGTGCAGGAACTGAGGCTGGGAGAGGCGAGGGGGCCGGGGGGCGGCGGGAGGCCCCCCTTCTCCCCATCTCCTAACTTCTCAGACTCAAGTTGCTCCAGCCGCTCCGGGCCTTCCCCCCCTCCCCCTCCTCCCCGCTACTCCGGCGCCCCCAGCCCCAAGGCGCCCTCACCTCCGCTCTGCCGTTCCCAGGACATTGAGAGGAGGGGAGGGGAGCGGAGGGGAGCAGAGGGGGGGGCCCCGCCTGTGGGACCCCCTCTGCCAGCACCATCCCCACCCCAACCCAGGACCAGGAACAAAAGTCAGCAGGGAGAGGCTGGGGCAGCAGGGGAAGGGAGGGGTGGGATGAAGGGCCTGGGGGGAGGGGGGCAGTGGGGGACACTGGGGGCCGGGGGTTAGGGAGGGGGAGGCGGAGACAGGGAGGGTGGAGAGGGCGGATCG